>MU225210.1:19670-39693 GCA_018584345.1 Thuja plicata | reverse complement strand
GAATCCACAAGGAGAGATCTCATGTTATGTTTTTGATGATTCTCTCCTTAGGCTTCGATCTCCATATATATGAGAATGAAATTATTCCCAAAGAGGCCGACTTGGTCTTACAAAATTCAACAAGGTACTTATGCCAAGAGGCCGACTTGGTCTTACAAAATTCAACAAGGTACTTATGCCAAGAGGCCGACTTGGGCCCTTAAATAAACAAAGTTTATTTAATTCATTCTAATATATAAGTTAAATCGATCCACTAAATAAACAATAAATAATAAATATCTCTAATATTTATTATTATTATTTATAAATATCGATTTATTATAATAATAAATATATTCTATATATTTATTATTATTATCCAAGGTAGAGATATTTGTCATAAAGGCCGTAATATCAACAGAAATTAGAGCCATTCTCAAGTTTTGAACAAATAATGTTGATTTGGAGGATGCAAAATGACTAGAAAGACGTGAAATCAATGTGAGAACCCATATATGCTAAAATGGGGCTAAAAATGGGCACCTAATAAGGGTGCTTACTTTTTAGGACGATACACCTTCAAATATAGGTTGTTCGTTACTCCTACTGAGGCTTAGGCAGACCGAATTTTGTGATACCTACTGCCAGAGAAAGGATTTCTGAATGTACTGTGACTGGATTATGTGAATCGGTCTGGCTTCTATGGTGTTAGGTGTTTGTAACTATTGATTGAGATTATAAACTCATTTCTATAATCCAATTTCAAGCATTCATTTATGTTATATATTTCCAGTCAGATTTGTTATTACCAGTGTTACCTGAGGACATGATTCCGGCATAATTTGACCCATCCCAAAAACGGGGATGTACCAGAAACTCGGAAACTTTCAGAAACCCATCCCCTGGCTTTCCCATAAAAGTAATGTTTGAATTTTGATAATTTGTATGACTTCCACTCTCATGTGAACTCTCAATTTAAATTATTTAACACAAACATTATATGTGAAGGTTCTATAATGTATATAATAAGCGTGCTTTATCCATGTTTTCATAAAAAAATTTAAACTTTCCCTATATATTTTAAATTTTCCATATTTTTTATATAGCTGTCCCCACTGCCATCCCATGCTGTCCCCTATTCCGGGAAAAAACATCCATCCCAGAAACCGGTTTCCCTTTCCCCCCGTCCCGGAAATCCAGGGTAACATAGGTTATTACTTCTCCTCTAAAATCATATATTCAAGCAAACTGAAAACATACATATGCACAGAATTATCTTCAGAAATTGTTTGCAATCCTTTGAATTCATATTGTGTTTATTATTTGTAAACCACTGTTCTTATCTACTGTCAATAACCATACACAAGCTGAATGATAAATCTCAATCACAACAAGCAAAACTTATAACAGCTAACAGAGTTTTTTAGGCCAGCATGTCAATGTTTCATTCGGTGATTGAACACAAACAGTTTGACAAAATTGCAAATAGTAAAAATGAAAATCTGGATGAGATTTCCTTAGGGAATTTTACAATGTGCTACATACATGTGTATGCTTCATGCCTTATGTGTATTCATGTGATTCACGCCTCAAGTGTACTCAGGTGCATACCTCGTGCTCTATGCGTATTTGTGTATGATTCATGCTTTATGTGTATTTGGGTGAATACTTCATGCTTTACGTGTTAGATTCATGTCTAATGTGTTTTCAGCATGGTTACTTCAGGAGTGCACGGGCCTTCCTAATGTATACACTTCATGTTCATTCCATGAGTGTTTTATGAGTACTTATAAATGTTTCAAGAGCTATATCCTTGCATTCAAAGGGGGAGGGTGCATGTTTTAGACTATCGAGACACTTTCTATTGCCAAATATGATTGATAAGACATTAGTAAACATGTCATAAGGATTGTTAAACATAACGATGATGTGTTATAGGAAGGAAGAATGTGTGTAGATGCTCAAAACACCATAGAGTGATGAAGTAAGAACTTGACAAGTATAAATGTTGCCTATAAAATGTGAAAGGAAACATGTTGAACCATCCACAATAAATTCTGGTCAAACTATGGCAGGGCAATAAAGCCATAGGTCAACAACCATAAAATCATGTGAGGAACAGTCCAATATTGTGATAAATTTACAGTGCAAGTTTTAAAATCCACCCACAGTTCAAATATATAGCTTGAAGTTTGTGTCATATAGAGCATCATGCATACCAAGAAGTTATGGGGCACTTCCAAGCCCATATCACAAGGTTCCTAATCCTTTGTGGACCACTTCTTCATTGTTAGACATGTCCGTCTCCAAATTCAGTCACATCTAGAATATCAATATGAAATTAGACCAAGCATCTCTTATGTTCTCTAAATGATACAGCCTCTATGCGTTTTTAAGAAAATTATCTCACCATTTGTCATAAGATCTCTTATTGACTTAAACATAATCATCCCACAAACATTTGGGATTCACGGAACATATCTCTACTCTGTATCATCAAAGTTTTTTTATATATGGCCTATCATTGATAAGAAAAAACAAAGGTAGACCCAAAATATATAAATTCATTTTTTAAAAGAGAATTACATTTGAGGACATAGATGTGTGTCATGCTTCTAATTCTCATCTTATATGTGTGGAAAGCACACCCTTACTACAACTCAACCAGATATCCGTGACATTATGAAAGGAAACTTGTCTTAATATTACAAACCTTGCAAATTTCCAAACATTGGTTGAGATAACTCGAAATTGAATTAAAAACAGAAATATAGGTCTTGAGATAATATCAGAATACTGCAGCAGAAGTGAATTATATGGTAGACTCTTATAAACAGAAATGTGGAAGCTTCAAAACACAAGCCATTTTCATAGTGGAAGTCATCTTGAATATATCCCCAGTGATCATAGCTTAAGGGCAAGCAATTTTGGGAAGGGCTGACTGTCATGGCCCTGTAAAAACAGTAATACAAATTGCCCTTTTAAACAGCGATCTTGTTTTGAGGAAGACAGAGAAATATGAAGGCAGCGATTCCCAGTGTTATCACAGCGATCAGTATTACGCACTGTTGATCAATTTATAGAACAAAGATGAAACCGAAGGACTGTCATCTAAGTTAGCATCCACGCAACAGTTACATGTTACGAGCAGCGAATTAATATTTGTTATTAACCATTAATGAAGCAACAACAATTCAATAAGAGGCAGCGTACAAACTTAATGGACGCTACTCTTGGAAGGGTGGTAAGTTGGTAACCATCGAAGAGACACAAACCCTCGCTACTTTTGGAGGATATACATATGACGAGTTTGGCACTCAAAGGATGGCATCGAAGAAGGAGAAAAGCATCAGAAGCTGAGTAAACAGAAAGAATATAATTTCAGAATATACATATATATTTATCTACAAAACGAATACTTGTTTGTCGTATGCTGTATATTGTAATAGATTGCATCGTAATTAGTGAACTAGCATCTGATGAAGACTATTCTAATTCTACTTTTCTGTTGATATGTATAGTAAATGTTCTTTATTGTAGATATTTATACTGAATTTTCTTTGCTGTTGACATTAATATTAAATGTTCTTAACTTGCTTTATATCTGCCTGTGTATATTATGACACATGGCGATTCCCTTGACGATTCATATCCATTGGGCTATCTCATTTTGGAGGGGAGACATGGTTCATACGGAGTGCAAGTAGCTAGGAAGCCACACCAGTAGAGACACCCCAAGTGGGGCAGGGAGGCTGGATAAAGGTTGTCAATCCGTGCTCCTGGGCTGGGTGGAATGGGTCAAGGTGCTTTGTATGGTCTCCCAACTGGTGCTCCATAATGACAATAAGTTGGATAGATGGAATGTCGAGGAAATCCCACATGTTCAATATTATAGTAGTGAATTGCAATTCTATTTGTGTAATGTTGGTTTATTTGCTTATTTATCTTGTGATACTAACTTGGTTGCAGGACTTATATCAGGATATTAAAGTGATAACTCTCACTCCCAAGCAATATTCATACCCTAAAAGAGAATTTTTGGGCAGATTGAGTTAAGTCCATATAGGGGACATTACATCAACATAGTATCAAAGGCACACATCCTTCACCTCTATGGTAAGGAGTTCCTCCATAGTTAGTGACCTATGGAAAGGGTAAATCATTCACAGAAATATACAAGTAAAAAGTAAGGTGACCTTTGGGAATTTGGTTAGACTTGCACCTATATAATGTACTGATTGTAATTTTTCCAATGACTTCATTTAAAAATTCAAAAATTGCTTCAGCAAAGCTTATGAGTGGTGCACAGGGGCAACTTATCGAAGCCAAGCTTATGAGTGGGGCAGAAGGCAATTTATTGTGTACCTGTAGACAGAGATATTTCTGGTGTTGACCACATAGGGCGTGTGATTGAGGAACTGTATTTAACCTTTTCAATTTCTTTTGCAAAGAATCCAATTGAGCATCTCCGATACTGCTGTCTCCTTTGCCTGGTACATAGACCAGAGTAAGAAACCATCAATAACAAAATGGTCCCGTACAAAACACTTTCAAATTCAAAACAAACCTCAAGGAAGCTTTGGGTAAATATTAGTTTCTTCTTTCATAGCAACAAAAGGCCATTTCCAAGTATCAAATAGAATCTGGTAACATTTGTAGTAACAGAGACACGCACAACTTCTTTAATAATTATTAATCTTATAACCAATATACTAGCTATGAATTCAGACGGTAAAACTTAGTGGAGATTCATAGTTGAAGTTCTGATTTCAAATTCTGGAAGGCATGATAAAGTGTTTAGATAAGTAAAATGAGCTCCATTAGTAAAACCAAGCGTTTAGATTAAGTAGAATGACCATGAGAGGTAAAACCAAGTAGGCTTCCAACAAAGTGAAGCTCCTAATTCAAACCGGGATGGGCTGAAGTTTTTAACTGAGTAAATCGAGTTCAAGCAATAAAAAAATGTATCAAAGTCCAAGTTCAAACCCCAGGAGACGTGGTAAAATACTGAGCGCCTACCCAACCCGAAACTATGAAGACCCAGAGCCAGTCCCACATAATTTGGCTGAACTGATACCCAAAAAGAATTTCTCGCCTAATTTTTAAAAACATTTGCAAGTGCAATGTGAGATTGACTACCGGTAGTGAAGAGTTTGACAGATGAAGTGAAAGGTCGTAAGGAAATTCCGCTGGCATTCATTTTCTGATTGGCGGCCCTTTGTAAAATCATGGGACCTTGCGAACTCACGTTAAGCCTTTGCATCCGTGCTTTCTACCATGAAACTGCAATAGTAAACACCGTCGACAAAAATTCAAAGTAAATTGAAAATATACATTATCAAATTAATGAATCCAAAACTTACATATGTTGACAGGAATCGTTTATGATGAAGTATAGCTGCGGCAACGAATTATTTGACTCGTCTAGTTCTCATTCAGGAAAATTTTCAATGTGGCTCGTGCGGAAAGGTTAAAACTCGCGCCCAGCATTCCAGAGAATACCATGTTTCAAGTCGGTAATTCTGTGGTCTTGACAAGCAAATTTGGACCGTTTACTAGAGCTTCACAAATCATTATTCTTTTCTTTTATTTTAAATATTTATTTTTTAATTATTAGTACTTATATTAAACAAGGTGTAAAAGTTATACAGATTAAACAAGTGTGTACTTGCCTTAGTTTTGTAATTAATTTTAATTTTAATTTTAATTTTAATTTTATATTTTAATTTCATTAAATTTGTTATGTATTAAACATATTTTAATTAATTTTTATTTTTTTTTTATAAATTTTTCTATGTAATTATAGTAATAGCAATATATTAAAATAGGTGTAATAGTTATACATTTTAAAGAAGTGTCATGTGTAGTGGAGAGTATTTGTCTTTAATTTTATAATTAATTTTAATTTTAATTATATATGTAAATCTATTCTTAAATTTATTAAATTTATTATGTATTAAATATATTTTAATTAATTAATAATTTTAATTTATAATTTTTCTATGTAATTATAGTAGTAGTAATAATTTTTTAATTAAAAAATAAATAATTATAATTTATAAATTTCAAATGGATAAATTAGGATTAAGGTTCAATTATAAATTTTATGAACAAGATCATATATATATATATATATATATATATATATATATATATATATATATATAAGACAAGAGTAACATATATTTTAAGAATCAAAACACACACATATATAATTAAATAGTTATTATAATTCAATATTATTCAAATTAGGCAGTGAAACTAGCTTATATATGTATTTTATATAAAATAAACTGAGAGATATCCTTCTTGATGTGTCTATTGCACCAAGAGAAATTGATAAAAATAAACGCCTCGAGAAAGATATCCCTCAACTTATATGTATAGCGCACAACCTGAAAGATATTAAAGCAATTAAAATATAATTATATTTTATTAAGATTGTGGTTAGGGTTAGGTTTTGATTTGGATTTAGGGTTAGGGTTAGGATTAGGGTTTAGCATTTAGGATTAGGGTTCAATAATTAGGATTAGGATTGGGGGTTAGCATTTATGATTGGGGCCTAACATTTAGGATTATGGTTTAGCATTTACGATTAGGGTTTACCATTTAGGATTGTGGTTTAGCTTAGGATTTGGGGTTTAGGGTTTAGCATTTAGGATTAGGATTTAACCATTAGGGTTAGGATTAGGGTTTAGCATTTAGGATTTAGGGTTATGGTTAAGATTATGGTATGAGTTTACATCATGGTTAGTATTATGGTTAGGGGTAGAGTTTGTATTAGGTTAAAATTTGGGGTTAGGGTTAGGAGTAGGGTTTTGCATTTTGCATTACAGTTCAATAAATAAGATTAGGATTAGAGTTTAGATTTAGGATTAGGGTTTAGCATTTAGGATTAGGGTTTACCTTTTAGAATTACTTTTAGGGTGGCATTAGGAGTAGGGTTTAGGATTTAGGATTTAGGGTTAGGGTGTGAGCTTACATCATGGCTAGTATTATGGTTGGGGCAGGGTTTGTATTAGGGCTAAGATTTAGGGTTAGGATTAGGATTAGCATTCATCATTTAGGATGAGGGATCGTCAATTAAGGTTAGCAATAGGATTTAACATTTAGGATGGTGGTTTAGCATTTATGATTAGGATTGGGATTAGGGTTTAGCATTTATTATTAGGATTAGGATTATGGTTTAACATTTATGCTCAGGGTTTAGCATTTACGAGTTTACTATTTAGGTTTATGGCTTCAAGTAGGATTTAGTGTTTATCATTTACGATCAACAATTAATATTTAGGATTAAGGTTAGGGTTAGGATAAGGTTTTAGCATTTAGGGTGTAGCATTCAAGGTTAGGGTGTAGCATTAAAGATTAGGGTTTAGCATTTAGGATTGGGGTTTACCATTTAGAATTATGGTTTAGCTTAGGATTTAGGATTTAGAGTTTAACTTTTAGGGTTAGATGAGGGTGTAGCATTTAGGGTTTAGGGTTATGGTTAGGTTTAGGGTTAAGGTATGGGTATGCATCATGGTTAGGGTTGAGATTTATATTAGGGTTAGGTTTTATAGTTAGAGCTATGATTAAGGTTTTACATTTATGATTAGGGTCCAATAATTAGGGTTAGGATTAGGGTTTCATATTTAGAAGTAGGGTTTAGTATTTAGGATCAGGGTTTAACATAAGGTTTAGGTTAGGATATAGGGTTTAGCATTTAAGATTGGGGTTTAGCATTTACAATTGTGGTTTAGCTTAGGATTTAGGGTTATGATTAGGATAAGGGTCAGGGTTAGGATTTAGGATTAGGATTAGGGTTTAGCACTAGCTATTAGGGTTAGGATCAGGGTTTATCATTTAGGATTTAGGCTTATGGTTAGGATTAGGGTATGAGTTTACAACGTAGTTAGTATTATGGTTAGGGGTAAAGTTTGTATTAGGTTAGAATTTGGGGCTACAGTTAGGATTAGGGTTTAGTATTTAAGATTAGGGTTTAGCATTTATGATTAAGGTTTACCATTTTAGATTATAGTTTAGGGTGGGATTAGGATTAGGGTTTAGCATTTAGAATTTAGGGACATAGTTAGGATTAGGATTAGGGTTAGGGTATGAGTTTATGTAATGGTTAGTTTTATGTATAGGGGCAGGGTTTGTATAAGGGTTATGATTAAGATTAGGTCTTACCATTTAGGATTAGGGTTCATAATTAGGTTTAGTATTTAGGATTATATTTTAGCATTTATGATAAGGGTTAGGATTAGGGTTTAACATTTATAATTATGATTAGGAATAGGATTAGGATTAGGGTTTAACATTTATGATTAGGGTTTAGCATTTACTATTAAGGTTTACCATTTAGGATTATGGTTTCAAGTAAGATTTAGGATTTATCATTTAGGACCAGCATTCGACATTTAGGATTAGGGTTAGGGTTAAGTTTAGAGTTTGGGCTACAATTAGAGGTGGCTTTAGAGATAGCTTTAAAGTTAGGGTTGCAATTAGAGCTATTGTGATTGTTAAGTTTAGGTTTGAATTTTAGTTAGGGTAAGGACTAAAGATACAACTTATTTTAGTATTAGATTTAGCTTAAGGTATAGGGTTTGAATTATTGTTAGGGTTAAGGTTAGAGAGATTTAGAGTTTGGGTCAAGGTTAAAATTATATTTTTAAAAAAATTAATCTTAACAATGACCCTAACTACAATTGAATCATAACCCTAAACCTAAACCTAAACTTTATTATAGAATGTTAACCCTAATGTGTATATGAAATCCCAACTGTAATTGTAAGCATAATAGAAACATAACCATAGTCCTAATTTATTTAATATTATCATCATCATTATTGTTAGGGTGTTTAAGGTTGGGGTTAAAGTTTAGGGTTTTGAACTGGGATTATAGTTAGGATTGTGATTAGGGTTAGAGGTACATCATAGTTAGTATTATTGTTGGGGTTAAGGTTTGTGATTAGGATCAAGGCTTGGATGTTAGGGTTAGGATTATGGGTTAGGTTTACTACATTCCAAAAAAATTAGATTGTAATTGAGAACCCTATCCACCTCATGTATGCATTTATGTAATGTGTATTTTTACTTTTTTTGCTACAATGGCATGGTGCATAAGTTAACATTTGTGCAATTTGTTTTCCTAGTTTCTTTTTTTTTTGTTTTTCCCTTCAATCCATGCTTGCTTCTTAGAATTCTATTCCACTTTATGTCCCTCACATGCATGTCTATCATTTTCCTCTAATCAATCACAATTGATTCTTAACATTAAATTCAATTTTATCTTCCTCATAAAATTGTACAACATATCTATTATTTTTTCCTATTTTTTATATTTTTTTCGCTAATCATAAAAACTATATGATATTTACTATTTATTGTGCACTCTAGTATTTCTATTTATTTTTTAATTCTATCTAAATCATACTTTATCTCTTCTAAATAATTGTTTTAAGTACTCACAAAAACAAATACATAACCACTCTTTCTAATTTTAAAACATTTTTTTTCTATTATAAATCCTTAAATAACTAAGTTTTTCCTTCTATTATACTTTTTCTTTACCTTTTTTTATAAGTGTCTACTATAGATCTTTCAAAATAAATTGTTTTGGGGTTCGCCACTTAGAATGTTGGTTAAGTGGTGGTGGTGGTGGTTTCCTACAAAGATTCAAAATTAGTTACTAAAAACCAAACTTTCTAATTGATTAAGTGGTTGTGGTATCTTAAATTAATTAGTGAAAAACCAACTTTCTAATTTCATAACAAATGTGTCTATTATTAAATCTTAAAAAAATGAAGTTCTATTTTCGTTATATTTTTTCCTAAAAAATCTTTCTTTTTTGTTTATGAAGATTTTTTTGTGATGAAGTTACAAAAAATGAACTTCAAAATTTAATAATACTTATTAATTTATTTACTTATTTCATCCTAAATTATTTTTTAACAAACACATTTTCTAATTTTAAAATATATTTCTATTACACTTTAAAAGTTTTTTATTTCATAATTTGCAAGATTGTTCAACCAAAATATAATGTTTCAATTGTAATTGTTGTAAAGATTTTTTTTCTTTCAATTGTAACTGCAACATAGATTTATTTTATGCTGTACTCTAGAAACGTGATTTGAGAAAGTGGAAAATAGATTTGCAATGTAACCTTTTCTTTGCCTTAAACAAAATTCAGGAAAACTTCTAAATGCCTGAAAACTTACACTATACTCATCTCTCCATCCTGTAAATGATATTTTATAATATTTGTAGCTTACAGATGAGATCAAAGTTTTTGCCTCTAGATTAAAATTCTAGAATCTCTAAAATGAAAACTATGCCAATAACCAAGCCTTCTGAGAACTAGAAATTAAAAGATGAAGAATTTCCAATTTCTCATTGACTCTAAATGAGTAGTTCTGATTGATTCCGAAGTATAAAATGCAAATATTTGGCTAAGTTGAAGATTGTTGTCTTGTGATTAATTATCACTATCTAAATTGAACTTTCTTGCATGGTGTTCATTGTTCGTGTATGTTCCTCTGATGCATTTGTTGATTTATCTTCTTTTATGATCTATTCAATGTTAATATGGATGAAATGTAGTTCATTTGAAGGTTGTATGTCTTGGAGAGTCTATAGAATTTCAAGAAACTGTGATTAACTCAACATTTTAGTTTCGGATGTGACCAGAACAATCTCCCTTTTTTATATTCTCCCATAAAAAATAAGTTGTGATTCTTAATTATAAATTTATTAAAATATCAAACAAACAATATGTTTCAGGATGAGCCATATCAAACATTTCTTTTTACCCATACTATTGATTATATTTTAGGAAAAAATAAATAAATACAATTATGAAGTTTAGGGTGTATCTCTAAGATAAAATATGCAATAAATTTTATAAATTGTAACCAAACATAATACACTTATATTTAGAAGCACATGTGACCCTTTCACTTCTTTGTGTTGCATTTTCAGCTTCTCCGACTTCCATGAAACTACAAATTGGCAAGTGTTAAGATAGTTTGAAATAGGGCATGGATGCCCATAAAATATAATGGATGTGGATTTTTTTAATAAAAAATAAATTATGGAAATCTAATGATATACATGCATACCTTGATTAGTAATGTAATCACTATTATAATCCCAAAAGTTTACCAATAAAAAGTGGTTGTTTGGCGAATACCAAAATTCCCCCTGAAAAAAGTAATTAGGGGCTTTAAGGTCTTTTGCAGGCTATTTGTAAGAATAGTAGGGTTTTCTCTCAAAAGACCAAAAAGTAATCCATAAAACATATATTGCATACAAAAAGCTATCAAATGACATCCACAAAAATGTAAACCATTGAGTGTAGAGGCTAAGCCCACATAATATAGATTTCTCGTGTGTATTTATCAAGCAAATTATATTAATACTAACCTTTAAAAAAAACACAAAAATCTATAACCTATTTAGTTGCATGTGCCAAAAGTGGAAGATTTTTCAGTAATAAGGTAAAATGATTCAAGCATAAATGGTCTCATGAGATGCATCAACACAAGATATGCATGTTGGGATAATATGCATATATCTGTTGTCATTGATGTTTTGTCATTGATGTCAACATATTTCTTTGTTTGAGACAATGTTCATGTGGTGTTCAATGAGTTGTTTGGTTTGGTATCAATAGTGTATTGAAGATTAGTATATCTGGATGTGTGTGTTGTGTTTTAGGATGTCTATAGTTGATTATGTTCAAATTTCAAAGGTTCACATGATGATTTGAGTAAGTTACAGATTTCTATGTTGAGACTGGCATTTTGAATTTTCAAAGGTAACAATATGATACCATTTTTATCCATAGTGCTCCAAATTACAATATTAATATGTGAATCTATATAGCATATTTGGGACATTTATGTGTGTTCTCAACTCAATTGGTTCATGATTTACAGGTCTACAAGCTATTTTTCTTGGTTAACAAAGGTTATTATTGTTGTTCTTGAGCTTCAGTATAATGATGTTGATGATTCCAGTAATTTGAGTTGATGTGGATGTTCTTGTGGTGATTCATGATGCTTGTGGATCTTTTTAGATTATTCTCATGTTGTGTTGTTGCTTCATATTGATCATGGTGCTTGCATTTGGTGATTTCTGGTTCATGAGTTAGTGTTCTTCATGTTCTTGGCTGACATGATGATTGTAGTGTGTTATGGATGATTAAGGCAAATTCTTGGAGGTGTTTCATGTTCGAGGTGTGTGATTTTGGTCTAAACTTTGTCTTAGTTGACATTGTTTGGTTCACATTTAATATTGTATCATGCATGGATATACTTTTGTAATTTAAGTGGTGAGAGTTGAGTCAAACTTGTTTTATTCTTTTCAAGGTTGATGTATAAATTTAATTATATTAATTTGTGGATCATGTGTGAGGGTATGTGAATCAGTAGATAAGACAGAGATGTGTGAATATTGATTACATCTTTTGAAGGTAGAGATTGTTAGTAATAACTGAGAGGGGGTGGGTGAATCAGTGGCCTCAAAAATCAATCCTTAAATCAACCCTTCAAACTTAGTACCACAAATTATACCTCTAGTTATCTTCAGTCCTATAAGATGAATGCCTTGAAATACTTATAACAAATTTCTACTTGTCGGAATGCTTTGTAAACCTTCTTCTATATGTTTACCAATAAGCAGTCTTTCTATTTACCGAAACATAGTAAATAACTAGTGTATACCGATCAATCCAAAATAACTTATGTCAAATGCAAAACAATAAAGTAATGACTCATAGAAACATAACACATGGATTTTTAACGTGGAAACCCTGTTAAGGGAAAAACCACTAGGAACGGTACCCCAAATTTTCACTCTTCTGAAGTGAGCTCAGTTAAGAGCCAACCCTATTAAAGGTTACAAACACACTATTAGGTGTGACCTTGTTAGAGGATTTAAAAGATAGTTTGTCACTTAGTATTTGGCATCTAATGCTACCATCCTTGATCAAACACTCACTTGGCTTGTCAATAGGTATCAGGCATATCCAATGCTACTTTCTATGATCAAAATTTTTGATACTCCTTGGGATGTATCTCAATTACAAAAGACTTTTAAGTCCTGCTCGGTTAAGAGACTTGATGCTTCAATGGTTAAACTAAAACAGTAAATTGATCTGTTCACATATACAACTTGAATTGTAGATTTTCAGATCTATTGTAAGTACATTACCTTTTTTATCAATATTATCAATTCAATACCTTTGCTCTACACTATTCTTCTCTGTGATGTTGTTTCATTATTCGTCGGTGTCTGCAAAATCTAGCTCTTTCCTTAGCTTGATTGATCAGGTCTGAATGAAGACTTTCTTCTCCTTCAAAATCTCTTCAGCATCTATTCTCTTGTCACTCCCCTTCACCACCTTCGTAATGCATTAGGTTGTCTCTTTATAGACATGATATCACCTTTTTTAGGTTATTGATTTTCTTGATCTTTGTGTGATCCACAATTCTCGCCAATTAGATTTAAAGCAAAACTCTAGTTTTATCTCGTTGAGATCTTCATGCCAACTGGACAAAGTAGCTTTAAATACTTTACTTATCTCTGGATTTATTTTTTCGATTAAAATAATGATAAGTATTAGTTAAGTCTATTTTTAGCTCTTGACAGCTAAGCATTTTGTCATTTATGAACTCTCTATTCTGTCGGTCAATACTTCAGTTCATCATCGGTGATAACTGACTGTTCTGTCAGTGTGACTTTAGTTATCTTCAAGATCTTTGTCCGTCGGGAAACACTGTAATTATGTTCATCAGGTTAGTATGTGCTTTGCTCATTGGGCAACACTATGACTTTTCTCATCGATAATCTTGTGCATTTGCTCGTCGGGTAACACTATGACTTTGTCTTTTACTCTGTTCGTCAGTGTGCACTTTGTCAATGTATATAGTCACTTTGTGAATACTTGACTTATATGCATTACTGATAGCATAGCCTTTGATTCATCAGTTCTTTGAAGTCTTTAGAAATATGTCCATGACCATACAAATTATATCAAGTTGACATCAATGAAAATACAATACATTAATTGATTTAATGTCTTGCATAAACTTTATTATGTCTCTGTGATCATCAACTTAACATCTTCAAACATTCAATCAATTATAGTTCATCAATCTTTCCCTTTGGCATTGATGACAACACACTGCGTTATCACACTATATTATTACTAACACTATGAAATATAACAGTTGAAGTTCATCAAACTACCAATCTTATGTATTATAACTGATACAAATATCTGGTCCTCGGTAAGTTCATATAACTTAGATTTGATTCTTGCAGCTTTCTCTCTGTCTTCAATCCCTTTACTAGATAGTTGTAGATTCTTTCTTTCTCTAATGTGATGTGTTTTTCTCCTGTGTCAAACTCTCTCCCTTTGACTATTATATTTTCTTTGATGTCTTTGTCAGCAATTCTCTCCCTTTATTGTTACATTTCTCCCTCTGGATAATGTGATGGATATAATCTCTCCTTATGTAATCTCTCCCTTATATAATCTCTCCCTGAGGGATATAATCTCTCCCTGAAGTGATAATGGATATAATCTCTCCCTTTGACAACAATGCCAAACAAATATTTTTGATAGTAGTGCCAAACAAATCCCTTCTATCCATAATATACTCCTTGAATTTCTCAATCCATCGGCAATACAACAATTCTGGTGCTCGGAGTGGATAAATACCTTCCTATATATAGATTTATCTTTGAAGTCCATCTCTTTTCTTGCATCAACATGAATGATATTCTGATAATATGTAGGCTAATGCAACCTTCTAGTCATTTTACTGACCAGTAGACAAGGGTCTGACCCCTAGTCTTTTTCTCAAGTACTCAAATGCATCCTTGGGTAGTGGCTTGGTGAAGATATTGGCTAATTGTTCCTTTGATTGCACATACTCAAGTATCACCTCCTTTGCTTGAACTTGTTCTCTTAAATAATGATACTTGATGGCAATATGCTTTGTTTTAGCATGTATGACTGGATTCTTGGAAATGTTTATTGCACTTGTATTAACACAATAGATAATTACTGGTTCAAGAATTTTCATATGCATACCTTCTAGTAACTGTTTGATCCATGCAATATTTGATCAATTTGCAGCAGCAGCAACATACTCTGCTTCTGCAGTAGATTGAGAGATGTATCCTTGCTTCTTGTTGATCCACGTGACAAGTATGTCACCCATAAAGAATGCTCCTTCTATTGTGCTCTTTCGGTCATCAATATTTCTAGCCCAATCAACGTCGGTAAAGACCTTAAGTTCAAATTTGCCTTCTCTTTTATACCATAAGCCATATTCCTTGGTATTCTTCAAATATCTTAGGATTATTTTCACAGCAGTCATATGTGATTCCCTAGGATAAGCAGAAAATCATGCAACTATTCATACTGCATGTGTAATATCTGGTCTAGTATGTACAACATACATGAGTTTTTCAATCATTGATCTGTACAAAGTTTGATTTACCTTTGATGACTTGTCCTCCTTTGTCAGCTTACATCCAGTTTCCATCGGTGTTCCAATTGGTTTGGAATCTTCCATCTTGAATATTTTTAGCACTTCCTTGATGTATTTGGATTGTGTAATGAAAATACCTTCATCTTGTTGCATGATTTGTAGACCAAGAAAGAACTTGATCTCTTCAAACATAGACATCTCAAATTCTTTGCTCATTTCATTTGCAAATGATTTGCATAGCATATCATTGCCTCTAAATATGATTTCATCAACAAATATCTCAGTAATCAAAATGTTAGCATCAGTATCTTCCTTCAAATAAATATTATTGTTTTCACTAGTTCTTACAAATCCAATACTTATGAGATAGGAATGAAGTCTTTCATACCAAGCTCAGGGTGCTTGTTTCAATCCATATAGGGCTTTGTGTAGTCTACATACCATGTCCCTCTTGTCTGGATCAACAAACCCTTATGGTTGCTCAATGTATACCTCTTCCTCAAGTATTCCATTTAGGAATGCAGGCTTGACATCCATTTGATATACCTTGAATCCTTTACATGCAACATAAGCAAGTAATACTCTTACTGCTAGCCTAGCAATGGGTGCAAAGGTCTCTCCATTGTCAATCCCTTCTTCTTGTGCATACCCCTTGCATACTAGTCTTACTTTATTTCTGGTGACTTCTCCATTCTCATTCAGTTTATTCCTAAATATCCATTTTGTACCAATGACATTCTTGTCATCTGGTCTCGGTACAAGTGTCCATGTCTTGTTTTTCTCAATTTGCTCAATCTCCTCATTCATATCACTAATCCATTCATTATTATCAAGTACAGCATTGACAGATTTTGGTGCAAAATCACAAATAAGACATCTTGTGTTTAGAGACTTACTTATGGTTCTCGTACCAGCCTTCTTGTCTTCAATGATCTGGTTCTATGGATGGTTCCTTCTAACATATCTGGCATGTACAGGTTCAGATCTTTGTCTATCATCTTGATCATCATTGTGTCCTTCATTCTGATCTCCATCACTTGGTAAACCATCTTGAGAAATATCATGATTGTCGGTATTTGCAACCTGATGCTTGGGTGCAATAATATATTGCTTGGGAGCTCTACATTGTTGGTTGGGTAGAGTATCAGGTTCTTCATTGTAGAAAAACCTATTGTAGTCCTCTTGTTCTTTTGTGTTTTCTTTTTCATTCTTCTCTACAAATTCATCTATCTTTACATTTGCACTTTCAACAATTTTGTTAGAGGCTTTATTGAGACATTTATAAGCCTTACTCTTTGTGGAATACCCTAGAAAGATTCCTTCATCACTCTTGGAGTCAATCTTTCCATTTCTATCATCTTTTAAGATATAACATTGATTGGAAAAAAATTTGAAGTAACTTACATTGGGTGTGTAACCATACCATAGATCATAAGGTGTCTTCTTGGTGTCTTTCTTCAATTGTACTTTGTTCAATGTGTAAACATCAGTACTGAAAAATTCCCTCCAGAATATTTAGGTGATGCCTTTCTCTATCATCAGTGTCCTTGCACAATCAACAATGGATCTATTCCTTCTTTCAGTAATTCCATTTTGTTGTGGTGGTCTCGATGCAGAGACCTGTCTTTTGATTCCATGCTCATTACAAAAGTTAGTGAATTTATCTGAAATAAATTCCCCTCCTCTCTCTGATCTTAAGCATTTCAATTCTTTACCACTTTGTTTTTCTACCATTGCTTTATACCATTTAAACATCTTGAATGCTTCAAATTTATCTTTTAGAAACATTGTTGTCATTATTCTAGAGTAATCATCAACAAAGAGAATAAAATATCTATCACCATAATAACTCTTTGTCTTCATGGGTCCCCATAGATCAATATGGACTAATTCTAGAATGGCATCAGATGTATGGGTTTTTCTTTTGAAACTAGACTTTGTCATCTTACCCTTTTGAAAATTTTTGTACATGATATTGTCTAGCTTAATCATCGTTGGTAAGCCTCTTACATTTCTTTTTCTACTTATTTTTATCATGTTGTCAAAGTTTACATGACACAATCTTTTGCGCCACAACCATATGT
Source organism: Thuja plicata (assembly GCA_018584345.1). Lineage (NCBI taxonomy): Eukaryota > Viridiplantae > Streptophyta > Pinopsida > Cupressales > Cupressaceae > Thuja > Thuja plicata. The sequence goes on along the minus strand of MU225210.1, from coordinate 22,139 downwards.
CTTTGTTTCTAGCCATTAAGCAAGTGGTGTCAATATCATTCAGATAGAATAAGTTACCTTTTATCTACTCACCAGTACCAATCAGACTTCCTGATTTATTGAAGATCTTTGCCTTCTTATTTTCAAATGCTACTCTATGACCGGAATTATTCAACTAAGAAACACTCAATAGATTATAATTCAATCCTTTCACCCAATAAGCATTTTCACATTTTATCAGGTTATTCAACATTATAGTTCCTTTACCTTCAACTGGACAAGGTGTGTCATTACCCATTCTTACTAAACCACCATGATAGTATTCAAAAGTCCCAAACTTTTGTTTGTCACCGGTCATATGGTGAGTGCAACCACTATCTATGGTCTAGACATCATTTTTACTAACTTTATCTATGAGTGCAGTTTCTACATACTTTTATTCATCATCATCTGAATCATCTTTTACTACCACAAACACCATCTCGACATCTTCATCAGATTCAGTGTCAGTATCTTCATCTTTGCATTTTTCTAGGTAAATGGCCTTCTTTCCTTTGTCCTTGTAGTCTTGGGTATCTCTTCTCTCTAATTGTTGGTTGCTTCTGTAATCACCTCTGTCATATGATGACATGTAACTGATTGAATGTTTGATAATGTTAAGTTGAAGATGATGCAAGACATTAAAACAATTAATGGTTTGTATTGTCATTGATGTCAACTTGATATCATCTATACGGTCATGTACATAATGCCAAATACTTCAGAGAATCAATGGAACAATGATTATGCTTTCAACAATGCATAAAATCCAAGTATTCACTAAGTGACAGACTACACCGACGGAGTGCACACCATCGGTAAAGGCAGAGAAAAAGTCACAGCGATGCCCGACGAGTAGAAGATAGTGTTGCCCGACGAAGCAGAATCACAGGATGCCCAACGAACTAAAAATAGAGTTGCCCGACGGACGGAGATCCCGAAGCTAACTAAAGTTACACAGACGGAACTAGCAATTGTCACCGATGACGAACTGCATAATTGACCGACGGAACAGAGAGTTCAGAAAATGACAAAATATCTAGCTGGCAGAGCTTAAGGATAGACTTAACTGGGTTGTTTTATTTTTTTTATTTGACCACAGTTAAGTAATTTATTTAAAGAAGATTTATACAGTTGGCAAGAAGATAACTACGAGATAAATCAGGAGTTAAAGTCGTAAATCGATTTGGCTGGATTGTTTTTCACGCCAAGAATCAAGAATTAAGGAATATCATGTCTATATAAGAGACAAACATAATTCATTTTTGTATGCAATCAGATACACGGAAGGGGAGTGAATAGAAAGAAGATGCTGAAGAGAAACTGGTGAAAGATAAACTTCATACAGTCCTGATCAATCAAGCTGAGGGAGGGCTAAAGAATTTTGCAAACACCGACGAATAGTGAAGCACAACATCACAGAGTAGAAAGTGTGGAGCACAAAGGAATTGAATTGATACATTGATCAGAGAGGTATTGTACTTAAATAGATCTGAAAATCTACAATTCAAAGTTACATTAGAAACAGGTCATAGTGTTTCAATTTAACCATTGAAGCATCAAGTCTCTTAATAGAGCAAGACTTAACAATCTTCTATAATTGAGGTATATCCTAATAGATTACCAAAAAGTTTTATTCATGAAAGTAGCATTGAATTTGCATAAAGCCTATTGACAGCCTAAGAAGGAGGTTGATTCAAGGATGGTAGCAAGATTTGCCTAAAGCCTATTGATAGTCTAAGAAGGAGGCTGATTCAAGGATGGTAGCAAAATAGATGGCAGATACTAAGTGACAACCTATATGTATAAAATCCTCTAACAAGGTCACACTTAACAGTGTGTTTGTAACCTTTAACAGGGTTGGCTCCTAACAGGGCTCACTTCAGAAGAGTGAAAATTTGGGGTACCAGTCCTAGTGGTTTTTCCCTTAATAGGGTTTCTATGTTAAAATCCATGTGTTATGTGTGTATGGTTTGTTACTTTATTGTTTTACATTTCGCATATGCATTTTTGGATTGGTTGGTATACTCTGCATATTTATTGAGTATCGAAAAATAAGTTTTACTGCTTATCGGTAATCAAGGAGAATAAGGACAGACAAGGTAAACTGACAGACAATTAATTATTTTAAGTATTTCAAGGCATGCATCTTGTAGGGACTTAATAATCTGAGGTGTATTGATTGGTGGATTAAAGTTTAAAGGATAAATTTTTGAGGCCACTGATTCACCCCCCCCCTCCCAGTTATTACTAACATCGTACTTCTTTTCAAATGAACTGTCATTACTTCTGTCATATTTTCTTCTGTTAGGACATCTTGCAATAAAGTGTCCAATCTCTTTACAATTAAAACAAACAAGTGGTAATTTACCTTTGTATTTACCTTTGCCTCTTTGCATTCTTCTAGCCATAAGTGCTTCAATTTCATCAAGATCTTATTCTTCACTTTCA
>MU225209.1:287459-358210 GCA_018584345.1 Thuja plicata | reverse complement strand
AAGTGTTGACACGAGATACCACTACACATTTTTGTTTGATCATCCTCCCTAGCTAAGAGGGAGTGTTAATGTTTGTATCTTCAGTCGTATGATCATTAGAATACATATAATATATGTTGATTAATAATAATATAATATATATGTTATATTATTATTAATCATATGACATTTAATATTTAATATTAAATTATTATATTATTATTCTTAATTAATAATTGATTGATGAAACATTATAAGATTGATTAAATTATAATTAGTTGGAAGAGGTATGTCCTTTCTTATAAATAATAATGAATAGACATGTCCCATGAAGGGACATGTCTCTCCTATTATAAATGAAAGAGAGATTGTTGCATTTGAAAAACACATACAACATAGAGTGTTATTACATTTGCAACTATCCTAAAAACTTAACAGAAAGAAATATGATTATTCGTGCCACGAGCTTTGTCAATAAAACAAATCCCTCATAATTAACGCAATAGTCATATCTCCTTATGTGGTCATTATTAATCCATCCCACACCAAAATACTTACCCAACCAATTGGGACTTAAATTAGAGATGTCCACGTCAACATTCATCCACTTATTTATCCCACACAAATTACTCCCCATACCTCTTAGCTTTTTAATAACCACCTCATCATTATTAATTTGGCAACTTTTATTCACTAAAGTCATAAAAATCTCTTTCCCGCCCATACCATAGTTATTTTGAACATGACCGTTACCATAGTAACATTTAAACACATGGGTTTTTTCATAAATACTAAAATGACCAACACACTTTTCTACCAAACTTTGATTTTTTATTTTGACATTAAAATGTAAAAGGACCCTACATAGTCAGATTAGTAACACTGATCCACATAAACCACCACAAATGGATAAGCAGACTAACACTTTTTCCTTTCATTAGCTATAATTTCCTTCAAACTTTGAGGACACACATCAAAGGTAACATGGTCCCAATCCTGAGCAATAAGGCCCCAATTCACCATAAAATATATAGTAGAGTTCCCCTCTCTCAGAGTATGGCTGAATCTAAAATGGATAAAAGAAGATAACATCGTCTTGCAATCATCCATCAAGCTAGCAATGTACCAGGGACATCCAGTTTTCTTCTAGAGATTATCTATAATCATTTTGGAATCCCCCTCCAAAATGAATTCGTCAAAATTAAGCTCTTTCATTCATCTTATTCCATACAAGGCAGTCATGGTTTCAACATGGTTATTAGTCCCAACTCCCAGGTCTTTACCAAATCCTTTAATTTGCTTCCCTTTCCAATCTCTTATAACTACTCCAGCAGCAGAGACACCCAGGTTCCACTTCACACAACCATCCACATTACATTTCACCTAACCAACCTCTGAAGGGATCCAACTAGTAAGCCTCCTTTTCCAAATGTTATCCCAGTTAATATTGAGGAAGTCTTGGTGCACATTCCAAATTTGGTTGATTCTTAAGGTATGCAGAGTGGGGAGCACTTTCCCTTTCTAGAAACAAGTAGTATTAAGGTTTTATCTAACTTGTTTCTTTATTATCTAGAACAGAGTAGAGATGGTTCTTTCTTGGTTCCTTAAAATTCTATTATTCCTCTCCTTCCAGGCCATCCTGGCGATAAAAGAGAGAATTTGGGCAAAAAGATTTTTTGAATGGGATGATTTAGCGGGCTAAAATTCCATCGAGTAATCAGAAAACTCATAGTACTCACCATGATCCAGTCCACGTTAAGGGAAGAGAGGATAAGGTGTCAAATCTCTTTAAGTGAAGGGGTAGTGAATGAAGATGTGGCCAATAGATTCATTATCATTTTGACAAAGGACACATCTACTAAAAAAATAAAAATCACGCCTATTTAGATTGTCGACCGTGAGGATTCTTCCATGGGAAACAACCCACCAAAAATAATTTACTTTTGGGATAATATTAGGAATCCAGACATGTCTCCACAAATCTTCATTATTTTCCATCCTTTCTAAAGCCCAATAGGTTTAAATAATAGAGAGTGAGATAGAAGAATTATATCTCCATATCCATCCATCTTCCTGAGCTTAAGAGAAAAGAGTTGAATCCGGCAATAACTGAGATAAAGATCTCAGATTTATTATTAGTTTATTATTGCTAGAGACAGGGAGATTAGAATTTTGTTGTTGATATCCTATAAATTCTTTCCAATTATCTCTTCCTTCATTCCAACAAATATAGTTCTCCACTTAAATTCCAAATTGATTGGTTAGCCTTCTTTTAATTTGGGACAAGGAATCAACATCAGCTAGAGGTGCCTTATATGTTCTATTATCTACAAGGACTTTGTTGCTAGCAGTACTTTTGTTTAGAGGTGCCTTATATGTTCTATTATCTACAAGGACTTTGTTGCTAGCAGTACTTTTGTTTATTATGTTTTGAAAACTATTACTAGTATTTTTTAAATAATTTTTAACAACTTAATAGCCTCTTGGGCTAGTATGGACTATTTTTCTTATAATGATATGGACTTAACTCTCATAGTTGTAACTTTTTGAAGTTGGTTAACTGCTATAATGTTTATGTTTTGAAGTATAAGGATAATAGTAGTGATAGTTTAGTTACTATGGGTCTCAAGTTATAAGTTTTTTTATTAAAATTTTGAAGTACTAGTGTAGGGATTTTGTGTCTTCGGGATGTAATGGTCTAAAGTCTAGCTGATATGTTCTGAATTGTATTTTTGTTTGGGATTAGGGACCCCTCCCTGTTAAATCAATAAAAAATAAATAGATCTATATCATAAAACTATATGACCTTTTTAAAAAATATATGCATGCCCCTTATTATAAAATTAAACTAACCATTAGAAACAAAAATATATCCATATCACTTGATGGTTTTCATGAAACTGATTAGCCCATGCCTCAACTTAACCAAAAATGATAATGATACCCTTGAATTTAAAAATTAAGGCAATCCTTCAAATCAACAATGTAATTTGGAAAATATTTAATAGGTCATGACCCAAATAATTTTATTAATTTTTAATATATTCATTAATTTTTATTATAACATCAACCACATACAATATCTACATATAGATGCTTTCAACAAAGCTTCATCTATTAATATACCTCTTCCTTTTGGTATAAATTAAATATAACATGCTTGTAACTTAAATTAAAATGTAGGAACAATTATTTGTATGTACTTGCCTTAAATAACATTAAGAAAGATCTGAAACTTTTGTTTTTGATAGAGGCAGAATTTTAATGCTTGTGATAAACTGTTAATCTGCTTTAAGCTTCGACTGGTGCCATTAATATGCTATTAATGTGCTTCTAGTCCTCTGTTTCATGGGCCAGCACCCTCTTGCTGCTTATTTTATCAAAAACATTAAGAAAGCTTTCTCTAATATATCTCTTCCTTTTGGAATACATTAAAAGAAACATGTTTGAAATTTAAAATGTGGGAACCTTCATGGTCCTTACTAGAAGAAGCCATAATGCTAACCAAACTAGAGAAAATAGATTTCCAGCACTAATTGCATCCATTTCTCCTATTTTTTATCTTCTCTTTTTCAACATGTGTGCTTTATTATTTGATTTCACTCAATTTCATGTCTTATTTGGACTGATAAGGTTATATTTTATTATTCATTATTATTCTTTAAGTACACTTTTTAGCATGAAATTGTAGTTAGGATGATCCTTCATCAAAGTTTCACTTGAGCATATACATCCATATAGTATACTTTGTCTTTAAATCTTGTTAACTTAATCATATGATTCTAAAACTAATAATTCAATATTAAACAAAATTTCCCAAGTGTTCATCAAATGGAAAAGAAAAAGAGAAAGGAGAGCAATTTGTATAAAACTTCATATGAGCTAGTGTTGTTTTAGTTGATAGAGTAGCCTTCGCTACATTTCAAATAAATTATAACTAATTTTATTCATATTTTAAAGTTAAATCCTCCATGGATATATGTATAAATGAAAATTTAATAATAAGTTAATATCTTATGTTTTCTAAATTACAATGAATTGAAAGAGAAAAATCTCATTTGGACATTCACAATAAGCTCCTTTTAGAACTGGTTCATAAACTTAATTTTCTAATTTGAAAGAGACAGTCAATATCTACCACAATTGAAGAGTGAAAGGCACCCTGAGAGATTCACCATCATCATCTTCCTTATTAGATATGTTAATTGTTGAAATCTACACATCAACAATTTTGTTTAATTAAAATGAAATAAAATATAATATTAATTTTTTAATATAAATTTATCTCTTTTATTAAATTTCAAAAACTATTCAATCAATTTTCTATAAAAAAAAATTACCCATTAGTACATAAGAATCATAATTTTTAAAACTTAAAAATGAAACAATATTTTAAAATGCCTAAATTCTATAAAAAGCTCAATCCACTTTACTCTTGAGTATATTAAAAATCTATAAATTACCTTTTCATGTAGCTTTTTATTTTCCTCCTGTATATCAAAGCTTGGAGATGAGAAACATGTTCAAAGAACGAAACAAGAATTTTAAAAAATAAATTTAAGCAAAAAGAGAATACACCTTTTCAGATCGTTGTTTAATTTCATCCATGAGAATTTGCTTCTGAGATTATACAAGAGCAATTTTAGCGGGTTCTCACCCAAAGGAAAAAAAAAATTAAATAATTAATTTAAATTATTTATTTTAAATACTTAATTTAAATTGCTTATTGTAAATATAATTTGAGAATTACCTTTTTGTCTCGAATCAGAGATAAGCTTGTTTGTAATTGTTGCTCCAACTGTGCCAGAGCTTTTAAATTCAACTTTGATAGGTCTTCCCCATTGATGGAGCTATTTGCAATGGGTTAAAAAATAATTAAACTTGATATTAAATAAATACTATTTTATTTTTATTTTTTTATTTTATTTCATTTTTTTAAATGTTGCATCATTAAGACATACTAGATGTACAACTTATACATATAGCAAGGAAGATAAAATGTTTGAGCAAAAGAATTAATAGTAATATTTTTTTTATCATGTCTTACAAATAAATTAAAATAAGTTGTTATTCTTTGAAGAGTTGTCCTTTATGTAAGTTAGTGTGGAAATTTTTTATGGTTAGAATTTTTCAAAATAAAGTTTAAATATTATTATTTAAAGCTGTGAATACATCATGTTTATGAATTTTATTTGATTTAGTTTATAATTGATTAAAATTATATGCACGAAAAAATAAATTATTAATATGTATAATAGAAATTGTATTAATGAGTAAGATTCAAGTGAAGTCTTTATTCATTTTTTTATTTTCTATTAGTAATTTTTTCTATTGTTTTTTTATTATGATTAAAACAAGATTTGAAAGGACTTGAAACCTTTTAACAACAAAAGAGTAAAATCTAAAACAATACCAACCAACCTGAGAAAACAAGCCTAACATGCCCAATACAAAAAGCTACCTAAAAATGAACATTGAAAAAGGTAGCCAAGGACCAACAAAAAGACAACTACAAACAAAACAGAGAACGCAAAGGAAACAAAGGACAAACTAGGCAAGCTCTTTAAGAGCTTCAGACACATCAACCTCCAGCTGGATCATTTCCGTTGCGACCTTCTTCAAACCGATGAGATCAGCAAGCAGGGTGTCAACTTTCCTCTTTAAGTTGGCCCTTGTCCTTTTGTTGGGACCAGAGATTTCTACGCTCTTTCCTTTCTCAAGCATTAAAACTTGTTTGTCCTAATGAGTCCTGTCCAGATTCTCCACCAAGTGGTTCATGGAATCAGCAGTCAGTTTGATGCTTTTGTGACTCTGAGACATCACAATGTGAAGAAACTCTTTTTCACTTTTTACCGCACTCTCAATCTAATTGAGTTTATTCTCGTTATCCTTCCTTAGTTATTCTAAGTCCCCAGTAGTCTTCTTGAGACCCTCGACGATGGACAACCTCTCGTGCAAAGTCCACAAATTCTGTTAAGATCCTCCAGTGCCCTTAATAGCTCACGTAGTGCCATGTTAGTTGCTCCCACTGATCACACTCTCTATAGTCTAAATTTTACTGGTAATTTTGTCTATTGTTTATTTTTATAGAGTTATTTTTAATTCTATATCAACACATGTATTGTAGATTCATTGAGAATTTATGTTGTTAATTTTTAATTTTATATACACATATATTGTAGTTTCATTTGGAACTTTGAAGGTGTGTATCTAAAATAGTAGGAAATTTCCTTGGAGCATATAATCGTAGAGGCTTGTTCCCAAATTGAGACACTATAGTAGTTTCTAGTGCATAAATATGTGGCAAAGAGCACCTTAATGCAAGAGATCAATGCAAATGATACATTCTTTGTAACATTACACTTAAAATGTTCCTCTACCTTACAACATAATTGATTGTCATACCCACCTTAGATGCAAATGTTGAAATTCTATTTTGATATAAAATCAAAGGTCTATTAGTATTGATGGAACCATTGTTCCAATCCTTTTCTTTGTACAAAGAGATGCCTAAAGAAATTCAAAGAGGAGATCAACTAGAAGGAAATAGTAGAAGAATTTGTAAATGTAGAAGTTTACACAAAAAAGGGGAGAAAGAAGAAACTCATACCATAATATAAGGCCTCAAGATTTCCATTAACACATAAATCATTTGGGTAGTACATAATAGATAAGATTTTATTAAGAAATTTAGTAATACATGCAAAATGCTTTTCACCTAACTTCAATGGTGCATTTAGTTCTAAATGCATCTCCAATCCAAAGAAACATAGGTTGACTATACATTCAGCTAGATGACATCTAAGGCACCTTAATTTGGATGAGAAAGGGGTTACATAACCCTGGGGTCCTTATTTTAAAACTTAGTGTGTAAAATTTGTATACTAACATGTAAACTAATTAACATAACTTAAGGGGATACATTATATAGTGTATGACCATGAATAACTGAGATTAAACACTAGTAAACAACATGAGAAATGTTGAAAAAATGATATCTTTCTTAGCCTAAGAATAAGGTCGTTACTCAATTTTTGCTAGAAAATAATAGCGCCCATTGACATTCTATAGTGTAGGAACTCGAAAAAAATAAGGTCTAAAATATTAAACCTATTTTAAAAAATTCTAATTGTATTAGACTAACCAACACCGTTTTTATGCTCTTCTACAAAATTGTTTGAGGTATGAAACAATATTTTGTGCTAGAAATATAGTGACACATGAATATTTTGTCTTGATAGACCTATTGGTCTAATTTGTAAATGCACAGTGGCTCTCCTTTTTGTAATATGTATTGTTTATTAGTGTTATAATTTTGTAAGAGATTCTCTACCTAGCCTTTAAAGGACACACTCCTTCCTCAATAAATGGTATATCTAGGAAGTATGGATGCATTAATGATATACACATGGTAGTTGATCCTACCAAATAGCCACATAAACATATATACCTTGTATAATATGGATGGTTGGTGTATGATGGAAGGAGTAGAGCATATAGTGCGATTCTTTTCTTATATGTTTTTTTTTCTACACATGATGTTAAGAAAATGTGTGTATTTATGCATAGTTTTATACATGAACAATGATATTTGCATGGTTATAATGTAGCTTTTTCATAAAGTGCAATATGTATGTATCTCAACCATTATATATGCATGAAGTTTGATATATATGAAGGTCTTAGGATAGTCTTTTCTATTAGTGTGACATTATTCTTAAGAGTTGAGATTTCAGAGAGCAAAGGATTCCACAATTTAGTTGAGGTGTATCCTCTAAAGATACATATTCAAATAATGTTTTTTGATTCCTTGAGCGTGTCGAAGAAAAGAAACTTGAACCAACAAGTAAATGTGAAAATTAAAGTGCAATTTAGATTGCAAAGAATCACATCTTTGTTTTAGGATCAAATACTTAGAAACTCAATAGCATTCTGTAAGAGAAAATTATTTTCATATAAAACTGATGAACATTAATTTGTTATGATTTAAGTTAAATTTTAGTTGATACATTTGGTTATTTTATTACCACCTTGAGATTAGTATAGAGACATTAGGAGTGGTGAGATATAAAATTCATATTAAGTGATGAATGGAAGGATCTAAAGTGGGGGAGGTGGTAGTAGGAATGGGTAAGTAGAATTACTTTTCATTATATGAAAAATAGGTTTTAGTGACCTGAAACCCATATATAAAGGGTTACAAAGAGATGATCAATAAAGTTGAGCAAGACAAAACTGTGAATACAAGATACAAAACAAAACATTGGTCAGAATAGAGAAAAAGCCAGCAAACAACAAGGAACCAACCAAAGGCCAATAGGCTAACAAAAAGAAAGAAATAGGACAGAGCCCACACTAAACAATTTTTTTTAGAAGCTCAGTGGCTTCAAGCTCCAAGTGAATCATCTTTTCATTAGAAACCCTGAGATCTTCAATCTCCTGTTGACCTTGAGAGTCACTTTCATCTTAGTACTTGCTTGAGTCATCTTCCCAGGACCAGCGATATCCTCAGGACTGGTATCCTTCACCTCCTCCACTTGGACGATGGCTTTCTCTTGGTTGATTTGTTCTGGCTTCTACACCAGAATATTCAAATGTTCAACAAAGGCCTTGAGGATCCTATAGCTTTGTTCCCCAATTTTTTCAGGGTGGATTCTAGACCAGAAATGCTAACATTCCTGACATCAAATTTCTTCTGAAACTCCGCAACCATAGCCCCAGCGTTATCAATAGCGTTATTCAGATGTTTCACATTTTTAGAGTGGATAAGTAGAATTGTTAATGTAAGAAATTTTGGGAATTTTTTAATGAGTTAAAGTAGTTATTTTTATAAATTTAGAAAAAAAAAAGTCATTAATCATGGAGTTGAGGTCCACTTCCATCTATAATGAACTGAAATATATGTTTTTTTTTTTTTTTTACATTAGATGCTTGAACATATGTGTTTACAATCTAAATAGAAAAGAATATGAACCTTTCTAAGAGGAGAGACAAAATATAAAAATTATAATACTCCTATTTGAAGTTTTGCAAAATTTGTTACCGTACAAAAATATTTCTCATAATTAGTTTGACCTTTTTCTACATCAAAATAAAGAGTCATCTTACTTCAATAGATTTTTTTAGTTGAGGGAGTTATCTTTCTTCTTTCCACCATGACACAAGCAACATGATTTCTTGGATATTTTTCAAAAGGATGAGCTCCAAATTGCTAGATAAGATGTTAATGTTGGTAGCATCAAGAGAAATTGACACCCCTGATGCATGACTTTAGGAGATAAGAGCCACAAAATTTATATAAGAGAGAATTTAGTGTGAGCCAAAGGAACATTAAAGGGACTAATGAGGCACTAACTAAAGAAACTTTAAAAGGAGAGTCCTCATTAAAAGTAGATTTGACAATTTGGTGTTCTAGTTCAATTGCTATCCATCAAGTAGCCTTCCTCAATTTAGAAGGAAAAATATATAGTTTTCAAACATGCGGTAGCTAAATGCCATGTAATGTTGGTGTAAACAAGATATTTTATCTAAATGGTTCACCACCTAAGTCCTATTCACACTAGTAATTAAGATTACTTGATGTAAATATAGGATACTTATCACTTTATCTCTTAAGTGATAATATTAAGACACATGTCATAATTTTATGTAATCTTATCCCTCAAATTGGCCTATATAACAAAGGGTTCCCTTTGTATGCTCTTTAGTTACATTCACATATTCATATTGTACATTTACATTCCTTGATAGAATAACATTATTCTCTCATATTTGATCTTTCTTTTCTTCTTTCACTGAAGCTCTTAGATTTCAAGTGGCTACATCTTTAACCAAATTTATCCGATACTGAATAATACTCTTTCCATATAAAAACAATCCCTTCATAATTAAATTGATACTTTCAAACTATTTTGCCAACTTTCAAAAAATTCTAATAAATTCTTGAATAATTGAAAACTGATCAACAATCCAACAAGTTATAAACGGCCTCATAATATAATCTAAATGAGAGATGGAGAATAATTTTCTGAAAGAACTGTTAGTGTTGGTATGGTGTGATTTTTAAGTTGTAGCATTGTTGTTCTTGTCATCAAGGCTTAAGCCCCACAAGGGTGTTATTGTTGATTGATTATATTGGGTATGAGGTCCCTATTTGTAACCTCGCCAACACATAACTCTGGATCAAAAAATGAAAAAAAGTAGAATAAATTGAATGAGAAGATTAGAATCTATAAAATATGATTTCAGACCCAAGAATGCCTTATTCCAAAGCCACAAGCCTCTCTTGAGCAAGGAATCCCTTTTCATGTGGAAATCATAGACTACTAAGAAATATTTTTTTAGAAAAAAGGGAGGGGTAAATGCTTTGACTAGGAGTTGTGAACCAGTGAGGCCACAAATGAAAGATCTCATCTCCAAAGAGATTTGAACATTGATACCAAGAACAACTTAACCATCAAAAAATGCCACTATTGACAAGACCACTAAGAACTACCTCAATGTGAAAGAAAAATCCTCTTTCACCCTTGCTTTCAATAGACAGTTAACCATTCCTGAAATTTCACCAAGCTGAATTAATTTTTTGGAATTCGCAAATCAAAGAAAATCCTTAAATCATTCTTCTGGTCAACCATCTAATCCTCAAATTCTACCGTATGGGAAGATTTAGAGCAGCGTTCTTTATGAATCACAGGATCTGAAAATAACAAAGAATAACCTTCCTTTAATCTGTAAGGGAACCCTAAGAGGAGATTTAGACGTTGAATCCAGAAATGGATATGATTTCCTTTCACAAACGTTAGAACTTGTGAATCCACTTATTTATCTGTAAGTATTGATCTCTTAATGTTGTTTTCTTGTTCACAATATTTATTTCAAATTTGAATAACATGCAAATTAAAAATGCATACCTATTTTAATCCACTTATTTTGAGACATTTTATAAGTTTACAATTTATAACGTTGAGTTTCTAGAACTTTTTGAATTTTATTTTGTAGACATTTTTATCAGCATTTTGGATCATCGGAATTCAGAAAACCAGATTAAAAATAAAATGATAAATAAATAATCAAATTCATTAAATACTTCACTAAATAAAAGAGAGTTTCAAGGCGAAATACTTAGACATTTTTATCAGCATTTCGGCTCATCAGAATTCAGAAAACCAGATTAAAAATAAAATGATAAATAACAAATCAATTTCATTAAATGCTTCACTAAATAAAAGAGAGTTTCGAGGAGAAATAAGGTGACCTATGAACCAGGGAAAAAAGAGAAAAAAAAAAAGAGGGACGAGAGTATGCAGAAATCTTTAATGGTGAATATAAGACTAAGGGTAACAGTATTTAAAAGATTGTTTTTGCAGTAAAGAAGTGTCACCTGTAGTAATCTTGCAAGCTTTTAAAATTATGCTTCATGATCGTAGACTCCCTTTGCCATAGCTATCATCAATACACATTGAACATTACTATTTCTTTCTTAATACAAACTACCCACCAATAGCAATAAGCAATACAGTTTGAACATACTTTTGTTTTGCTTAATACAATTTGAACATACTTTTGTTTTACTTAATACAAAATGCTCATCAGTAGTTCCAATCCCTCTGTAACATTGGCAATGCAAATTGTTTCTATTTTAGAAATATATAAATTAAAATTGTTGTTATCAACTAAATAAAATCTAGTACACTGTTCTATATAAACGAAAGCTTCTCTTAGTCATATTATTATAATAATATTTATGTCTATTTAAGGTCTCTGCCTTGGCAGAGGCTATAGTATTCACCGTTTCTTATTCATCTGTATAATATTCTTAAATTAAAGCTGTTTGTAGACACTAAAACAAGTTCACAAAAAAGATTTGGTTGTTTCTGATTAATTTCCCATGTACATCTCAAGAAGAAATAGAAATAGCAGCTAATGGAAGAATTCTGAGAAATATGAAGAATCTGAAAGCAGTCCTATCTCTGAACCAGCTGATTGAACATTATAACAGCAAGAAGTAAACAACAGAAGCAACTATCAGACACTTACAACAGACAACAAATGTTCATAACAAAAATAGAGCCTTACAAAATGTCCAGTAAACTCTTCAGAATAAATTATTGATATATTTATGACAGTATATCTATTATAACTTTTTATTGAAGCTTGTACCGAAAGAAAAAAAGAGGTTGATCATTAAAAGAGTTTGTAGCCTAACAAAAGGTTCATGCAATATTTGACTGAAGATTACAGGAGTTTATTATGGAAAATGACAATTCATTCAACTTTGCATGCATTATTCGCACTCACAACAGCAGATTAAATAGGAAAACAAACTCTGTTAAACGAATTTAAAATTGAATGTCAAGTCAATAGACATTTGGTTACTAGTGAAGTTGAATGGTTCTGAATGAGTCTACCAGGAATCAAGTCTTGTTGAGTGCAAAGGTTCCGACAACATAAGGGATGACGCCGGGATCGTGCCCCATGCAGATTTTGGCAGAGTGGATACCCCTCAGTCCTTAGCTCTTAGCCGAAGAAGTTCTAAGAAAAAAAACTAAATGTCAAGACATGTAGAACTGCACAGGATGATTTGGATGGCAGTGCATCTGGCACTTAAAGCATCATTTGTCAATATAGTATTCTAAAAGTATTATTCAAGTGTATTGTGAGATCTCATTCTATTAATAATCTATTTTTTTAATAGGCTTTTGGTTTATTTGTGAAGTTAATGATCCTCAATAGAAATGAGTTTTAGTTTTCGTGAACACATGCATTCTGAATGAGCGTATTTAAACTTGAGTTTTTCTATGCACATGTATTCTGAATGAACGTATATTTGAAATTGTGTTTTCCTAAGTGTATGGTCCAACACTATTAAAAAAAGGAATCATATTCTAGTGATTTTGTTAGAATGGATATCTCTTTGTTTTTACATCAAACAACATCTAGCCAATACCAAATCTGTAGAGCACTACACTGGAATCCTTAGAAGCCTCAGGATTCAATATTGTTGTTGTGATTCCAAGATCACCGAAAATTCTGCCTCTTGTGAATCTAAGAATATTGAAACACACCTAACTGCCTAAGACTGAATGGATATCTCTTTGTTAGAATGGATATCTCTCAGTCTTATCTTCTGAACATCTATCACTATATAAGAGATTTCAGTCTAAAACTTATACTTTTACATGAATAACAAATGATCAAATGAATAAAAAAACAAGATTTCAGTCTAAAACTTATACTTTTACATAAATAACAAATGATCAAATGAATAAAAAAACAATTTCATAGGTGATATAGAATCAGATATCCTATTCTAGATCTCTCTTTGCTTGTCTACTTTTATATTTTATCATCCGTCATACACATGTTAGGACATGTTCAAAGTTCTTTAAGGCATGTGACAGTGCAACGACATGTTGCTTCCATGTCCTGAAGTACCAATATTGCAGTAAAGAGACCATTTCAGCATGCTTATGTGAATATGTTTTATTGCTTCCACACGTTAAGATCAATCTCGCATTCCAAGCCAAACATTTTGCAAGAGTTTGCTTTTCTGGAAATGAATCGTGGGTAATTGTTTGAGATTATAGTTTTGAGACAAAACCTGGGTAACTTACTTTCAATAGAGGAATTTATTTTCAATTTGACATACTAGAGGTTATAGCTTTTCTTTCCTCAGAAGCTTTATAGCAATTTTTTTTCCACCAATTTGGATTCTTAAGCCAATCGTCTTGCTGAAGCTTCCCACCCTTTTACGACCAAGTTCCTGTGAACGAGGTCTACAGTTGTTAAAAGGTGAGGGGGATTCCCTAAAGATAATCCATTGTAGAACTTGAAACTCACACCTCTGGCTAGACTATCTCTAGCCCAATCAAAATTTCAATCAATTAAGGCGAAAATCAAGCATGTATAATCATGTGGCAAACTATTTTGCTAGTTAGGGTTATTAATAAGCCATGTACTAAATGGAAAGAGGTAACTCATCTTCCAAGGGAAGTTATGACCTTCATTGATAGTGAGTGACCTTGTAATAGGTATGGTGAGACTTCAACTTCTTCCCAATCTTGAAGGGTTAAGGATAAACAGGGACGATATTCATGAAATGAAATGTATTGGATCATCAATTCCCTTCTAAAGGAATCCAATTTGACAAGGAAACTTCATTTTAGAATGGTTTCTCTACTATCATTCTTTTATTGTTTTATAGAACAAGATTTTTCATTTTCTTAGCCATCTCTAGTCTTAATCTTTGTGGGGTTGAAGCCCAACTTCCATAGGTAAACTAAACATAATGCTATTTCATGTAGAATATTGAGAAAAGGTAGGCTAATCAAATAGGTGAATAGAATTAAAGGGTATAAGTCTGGAAAAAAATTGGGGATTATGGATGGTAAAAATGAAAAAAACATTGAATCTATTTGTCTTTGAAGACCTTGTTTGTTAGGTTATTGATATTTTTATTAAAATACTGAATAATTGAAGAGAAACTACAATAGACCATTATGTCTTTTCTATTAAGTTAGTATGATGATGCCACCTTTCAATTTATAATGTATTTTACCATCAAAGACAAATTTCAATTTATTTATTCTTTTCATTTAGCAATTTTGAGCCATTTCCATCATGCTTGTCATGTGAGATTCTCATTCTTTCTGATATCCTCTCTTGTGCATTTAGTCTTAGAGTTCAAATAGGTTTGACTCCACTCCCGCCAATCTTTAATCTTGTTATAGATTAATCACATTCTTTCCTCAAAGCCCTCCCATGTCTTTACTTCCATTAACCCACCTCTAGTCCACCCTTCCTATATCAAAACCATGCATCAACAATATAAATATAACCTTGGTATTTCAAAACTTCTATTCCTAATCAATCTTATTCCAAAGTCTCCCAAGTCCATTAACATTCCTTTCCCTTCTCAAATCTAGTTTGTGTGTTATTTAGGGGAAACCTTTACAAGAGCTAATGCTTCAAAAAGTTGTAAGAAGAAGAAAAATGTGATGGAAGATGAGTTTTACCCATTTGTCCAAATCAATTGACAAGGCTAGATAGGCATTGAAGGATAAAGAAGGGTAATTTCCTAATGATCTAGAGACTAAAACAATTAAGAGAGGTTTTATCTTAGGTACCTCTTATTTCGCCTCATTCAATTGGAGGTGGCATTGGTATTTACTATGATTGAGGAAATTTGGTTTGAATACATAGAAAATTTGTCATGATCCATTGTAAAATGTTAAAATTGTTTCACATTGAATTCAATATATTCAACCTCATAATTTTTATGTATTTAATATGGAATGTTGAAGTGATTTCCAAGTTCTTGCATGATATCTTGGCTATGGTGTGGCTAAGTAACTAATAAAGTGAAAAACTTATTGTCTACAATACTCTGTATCATAACATCTTGGTTTGCAGCTTTAGTATGTGTATTATGGATATACAAGTAAGGTACATTTGAAGTTTCAAGTGCTCAAACCTTCCTCAATTTAAAGGGTGAATAGCAATGTGTCAATTTGTATAAAGATAGTATCTATTGATGGAATGCTTTGTATTCCTCTGTCAGTGATGGAATCTTTAAGAAAATACCTAAGGAAAAAGGTTATCTTTGTTTTCATAAAGGAGAAAGTTATCAAACTTATAGAAAAGTTGAAAAAGGAAATTAAAAGGTCAAGAATGAATCCAAAAAGACAAAATGAAGATTAGAATAGCTTCACTCTAGTCTAGAACAAAAAGGATTTCAAGAAGTTAGTTCCTATAGAAAAAAGGTATTCACAATCCTTTATTGGTGATTTTTTTTCTTGGAACAATTTTTTTTATGAATAAGGCCTTCTCT
The DNA here is from genome assembly GCA_018584345.1 of Thuja plicata. Classification (NCBI taxonomy): domain Eukaryota; kingdom Viridiplantae; phylum Streptophyta; class Pinopsida; order Cupressales; family Cupressaceae; genus Thuja; species Thuja plicata. The sequence goes on along the minus strand of MU225209.1, from coordinate 342,402 downwards.
ATTGATTTAAAATATTAAAGTGCATATTCACAAAAAAAATCCAGGGGAAGCGAGATCACCCCACAAGAGTCACACGGTAGCTAAAGCAGCACTGACTAAGGAAGGTGGGTCATAACTATCATCTTTCTTACCCCAGCCATCAATGGGGTCTATAGGTGGGTCAGGCAGAGACCACCCATCCTTAGAAGCATCATTGTCTTTTTCTTTTTCCTCCTAGGTCTTGGGAGGAAAAATAGCCAAGGCCAAGAGAGGGAACCACTTGGAAGAGGTGGCAATAGGCCACAAAGAGCCACCACCCAAGGTGTGCCAACCAGCAGTAGGAGCAACATGAGTAACAAGAGACCAGTCAGAGCCACGCCGTGACAAAGAGGCTGAGTAGCGATGCTGACCATCATTCCCACTACTAGGGGAGTGGTGGGGAGCTTGGGACCAAGGATTCTGAGAGAGGTGGGCAGAAGAACTGCACCCATGGTGGTGACTACGGGGCGGAGTGCGGTTGGAAAAAATAGAATCTGACGGTACTCTGGCCACTGTACATGGGGCATTATCCCTGTGGTTCAACAGCTCGTGAAGGTTGGCCACCTCAAGCGCCACCTTGTTAGCCTGTACTTGAATCTACATCATCGCATTATTGCATATGCAAGATTTAGTGTACATAGAAACATTTATATCAAGAAAGTTGTGAGTGAAAAGAACAACATTTATATCTTTCCAAAGAGTAAAAAGAATTTGCATCCTGAAAGCATGCCAAATATGAGTGTATTTGTACTGTTGAGCTCTTTGAAAAAATGAGAAAATATGCAAAAAGGTTTTTGGCTGCCCACAAAAGGGACACCTAGGATCAGGAACTCCCAGATTCTTGAACTGAGAACCTAGGGGAAAGCCTAGGAAAATAACACACCAAGAAAAGTGTACAATCTTGGGCTGAGTAATGGCACGGTCCAAATAGTGTGAAATTCTAATCTCCAATTTTTCTAAGAACTATACAAATGCCAATGCTAGTTGAGAGTAGTGACCATGGGAAAATGTGGCACCAAGCAGTGGTATCCCATCTTTGGCTTATAATTGGCAAGAGGTGTGAAAGGATACCATTTCCAATCCTTCCACCATAACTTAATAGATTAGATACCCAACTTTTGAATCATGTATGGAGGCAAGGCATAAACCAGCAAGTCAAAAGTTTGTCGGTATGGGCGAGATAGATGAAACTAAACTTGCATGTCATCCCATGTTCTGAGGCTCATGGTAGCTCTGGAAAATTAATCTTTGGGCATCCTGATGCCACATTTATGAAAATACAGAGCACTAACACCATGAACCTTAGCCAGCAAGGCTCCTTGCACAAAAAAGAGGGAAGACCACCAAATATTACGTTGGCTCATAGAAATTCCATCACAGAACCCATCTCCAGCCTAGTGAAGCCACAACTTAATGGCTTCCCAGGCTCTCTAGATTCTTTTGACAACAAAAGTGACCTAGATTTGAATTGGTTCTAACATGATGAGAAGGGTTTGAAAGCCAATCCCCTTCCAAACCGTCTTGTTTACTGGAAATTTTAGAGGAAATGCAATTCCTGAGAAGGATTTTCTAGGCTTCATTCCCAGTTAAAGCACAGATGAACATAAGGCAACTCCTTTATTCTAAGTAGAAAGAAGGCCCAAGGGCCCAGACTCCTTGGGAAGATAGCAGTACTCCCAGGAGACTCTATGAAATCCATGATGATCAGCACCAAAAGCCCAGAGGAAATCCTAAAGGAGTTTCTCCAGCTTCATCTAGGATGCTTTTGAAGGAGCCCATCAAGATAGATAATAAACAAGGGTAGCTGCCAGAATTTTGGAACAAATCTAGAATTTACCATTCAAGGAAAGTGGCTTGGTAATCTAGTAATCAAGCTTCTGATCGATCTCTACAATAACCACATTCCACAATTCAACAGGAGAAGGTTGAAAGGAAAAGGGAATGCCCAGAATGCAGAAGACCTCACTGTGATGCACCTATTTCCAGCCATAATGAGAGAGCCAAGGAGGAGGAGAAAGAAAATAATGTCTATAACAGAGAGTCTTGTGCCATTGAATAGTTGAACCAGAGGCAAGACAAAAAGTGTCAAGACATTAGAGAGCATTGGATACATTATCTTCATGCTCAATGAGAGTGAGAAAGGATTCATTAGCAAAGTCCATTGACAAGATGATAGGTGACTCGGGCAGGGAAATTTCTCTAACAACACTAGAAGAGATAGCATTGGCAAGAAGGTAGCCAAACCCTTCAGTAGCAAGCACATAAAGAGATGGGGCTAAAGGGCATCCCTAGCGGATGGATTTGAAATGTCCAAAAGCCTTAGATTGATTTCCATTAATGGTGATACAAGAAGAGGTATCCCCAAAGAGTATCTCAACTGACTAAATGAAGATGACACTAAAGACAAGGGCTTGAAGCATTGCAATATTGAAGGGTCATTCAATTCGGTCATATGCCTTGGCAAAATCAATCTTGGGGAAGATAGCTTGTTGTTTGGACTTCCTGCCCCATTCCATGCCTTCCCAAAATGCAATAATAGTGTCAAGGATATATCTAGACTTGATGAATCTAGTCTTCTCAGGGTGAACAACCATAGGCAGGATGTGATGGATTTTGAGAACCAGGGCTTTAGCAATAATCTTATAAGAAACATTCAGTAAGGTTATTGATCACCAATTACAAATATCTTCAGGATCTCCAACTTTAGGTATGAATTTAATGTTTCCTTTGTTGATAATTTTTTCAAGGGATTTTGAATGAAAGGCTTCAAGGTAGACCATATCCAAGTCTAGGCCAACACTATCCCATAAGACTTTAAAAAATTCACATGGAAATTCGTTGCACCTAGGAGGTTTGTCATCTTCCATAGAAAAGATAGCCTCCTTGAGGTCAGTGAAGGTGAGAAATTTTTCACAAAAGGCATGATGCTCTTGACCAAAAATGGTTTGGAGAAACAAAAATGCAATCCCTTAAGGCTTGATCCCTAGAAGAAGAAATTCCTTGTGTTGTGAACACCTCATAATGTCAGACAAAATCTTGAAGACTGTCAGGATGTTCACGAAGAACCTCATGACCTTCCCTAATCTTTTTGATCCCAATAGAGGTATGACAAGCTCTAAGAGCTTGAAAGAACTCTTTGAAGGCATGGTCTTCAACCTCAACCTATTGAAGGCGGGCCTTGATTTGAGCTATCTTGGATGCATTGTTATTTGCAACTTATTTTTGGTGACGGAGATTAGCTAGCCGAAGTTGCAGTTCTGTGTCAAACAGATTCATGACCAAGGTTGTGGAAGAAGTATAGAGATCTTTGGTGGTTGCATCATATGAATGCCAGCAGTAAATGGAAATTTTTATTCCATAAATGTGAAGAAACCTTGTCCTACAGGTGATGGCATCATTCCACCAGTGAATCTAAACTGAGAGATTGTGGGGCCTGGGCTCCAAATTCTAGACATGCAAGATATGTGTCACCATGGGATTATGAGTAAGAAGAGACATATTCATAAAAAAATTGCATTTTAAAATCACACCTCTTAGCTGTCTTCCACTCAATAGTAAAGAGGATGGGATAGTGGTCGGACAAGGTCACATCAATCAAAGGACTGCCAGGTTGTAGACCTTATGGAAAGACATATTGTCAATTAGTGCCAAAACGCTTAGTCATTCATATGGTTACGGTGTTAACCGAGCCTGCAACTTACAGTGTTAACCGAGCCAATAGCTTGAAGTGTTACCCAAGCTAAGTAGTTGTAGTGTCAACCGAGTAGTTAGTTTCAAGAAGTGTCTTTCGAGTCACCAGTGTTACCCGAGTTACTTACCATCTCCGAGTGATCAATGTGGACTGAGCACCTAGAGTCAACTGAGTGCCAGAGTTGCCAATTTCACTGTGTCATCCGAGTGTCAGTATATCAACCGAGTAGATTACTAGACCCGAGTATTAGCATTGGGCTGACTTAGTACATATTTTTGATAATATTTAATATGATAGTAGCCGACTTGTGGAGGTAATCTATTTGGATAGGTATATATAAGACACTTTGTTTATCCAAAGATATCAATCATAACAACAATATTGAATACATATATAGATGCGAATATCAAGAGGTAGAATGATTAGAAGGCTACATCAGTATAAAGTAATAGCAGAGACTCATCTATCACATTCAGGTGATCAGTAGTACATCAAAGGATCTTATTCAACAAATTAGAGTTGCATAGAAGATCATTCACTGATTCATTCTAACAGGTGTATCAGTCAAATCCTTTAACAAGGTGGACCTAACAGTCCTTAAAAATATCCTAAGAGAGTGCATACTTAACTGTATTGTATAAATCCTTTCACAAGGTGGACGTAACAGTCCTTATTTCTCCTAACAGGGAAGATCATTAGAAGTGGTCAATTGTAAGCCTTAACCGACCAACTTTATTACTGTAGTTCTAAATCTTGTGGGTATCATCCCCACCCCAGTTTTACTTTCTATTTGGAAGGTTTCTGGGTCACCGTATCTTGTGTCAAGTGTTATGAATGTTTATTTATTTTTTGTTCCATGCATGCAATTAGATTAGACAATCTAATAAAGGATAAAAGAGAATAATTTTTATTGGTTCTTGATTCACCNTCCCCCCCCCCCCCCCCCTCTTAGTCACCTAGCCTAAAATATATTTCCAACAATTGGTATCAGAGCAAAGATTCTCTTATCAGAATTTTAACAGCTTGAGAAAAGATCACAGGCAATGGAAATATACAGACTAGAGAAAGCCATTGAAAATGAAAAGATAAATCTACAAGTGGCCATGGATCAAATCTGAAAACTCAAGGAGAAACTCTCTCATTCCCTAAAAAAAAGATAAGAATTAGCAATGAAAATGAATGATAAATGTTTTACATAGAAGAAAGAATTGAATATTTGTGCAAAGAAAGAAGTTATGAAGAAGTTGATGCAGCCATTGAAGACCTACTTGTAAAGCATCTCACTTTACATGAAGAAGTCAGAAAGGTGAAGAGAGAACAAGAAATTCATTCAGTCAGAATATGTGAAGTCGTTGAACAAAAGAACAAAGAAGAAAATGACAGAGAAATGGCACAAGAAGATAAGAGATTGATAAGTACAAGATTAGAGGAAAAATAAAATGAAATCCATCATTTGTCACTTCAATAAGAAGATATGATAAATCAACTCAATAGTGCAAACCAAGAAGTTATCAATCTGAGGATTGAAAATGAAAGACTCCAAAGTGGTCTCAACACTAAAAACAAAACTAATGAGAGGATAATGAATTCACAAGAAAGCATGAATCAGTTGACACAGAAAACTCAATTTAGACATCATGGAAAGACCGAATTATGTTATACTAAACAAGGCAAATCCTCACAACAAGGAGCTCAAAAGAACAAGAAAACTACATGTAATCATTATGCTAAGTTAGGGCATACATCAAATAAGTGTTGGAGAAATGGGAAGTCAAAATTTAATGGTAGATGCTATAGGTGCAACAAACATGGACATAGAGCAAGTGAATGCACTGAGAAACCTAAGTTTGAAGGAAAATGTTTCAATTCTAAAAAACAAGGTCAGAAGTATTTAGAGTGCAGAACTAAGAAGTGGAACCATGCTGAACAATTAGCTAAGACAATTTTTGGTTGGGATTACAACACATGGAACAAATGTTGTCATTGTAGCAATTATGGGCACATTGGTACAAATTGTACAAAGACTCACCTCAGAAAAAGGAATCCTACTAAGAGATGTTATGTGTGTAAACAACTTCATCATCTAAGAAAGAATTGTATGAATAGAGAAAAAGTGGATACTAGTTTTGAGAAAGGCAAAACAAAATTTTCTGAAATCAAAACTCAGATGAGTTAGAAATGGGTAAGGAAGTCTCCTGATAATTCAAAACAAAAAAATGAAGTAACAAATGGCACCCAAAAATGGTGATTTGGTTGGATTCACAATCTTTGAATAAATTTGTAAGGACATAACTGGAACTGCGCATACAAGCCATCATACATCAGTTCTAGATATGATAGCAAGTCCAAATCTGCATATTGATGCACTGGGACACATTATGGTTCTAACCGAGTCACGATCTCAGTTACAACCAAGCTACTTAGGCTTAACCAAGTTAAGTTGAGTTATATGGTTTCAAAGATGTAAAGTTAGTTCTCGTCGAGCTTCTGAGTAAGCCTGCAAGAACTAACCGATCTACGAAAGATACTATGTATAGAGCATTTAATGAAAACTTTAAGGTGAAATTTCTCATAAATGATGAAATTAAAGGGTCATTGTTTACCAAGTTTTACAGTTTGCAGAAAGATTAACAGCTTTTAGAGATTTCAGAGCGAATTTGTGCTTGAAAGTTTTAGTTGCAGCAAAGTTTCATCAATCTTCCAAGCATTATGACATCTTCATCTAGCAGTAAGATCAAGAAGAGATTTGAGATGTTAGTGAGGAATGCAGTCTGCGAAGCCCCAAAGTTCAAACTTCATCCAATGATTGCAGAGGAGATAGATCCTATGGGAGCCCATTCCAAAATTCCTCCTAAGGTATTGTTGATTCATGACATTCGAACTTCCTATCATTGTACCATTCAACATCTAGTCACATTAGAGTTGAATCAAGCATATGAGGCACTATGTGTGGATGGAAACCTGAAGCCGGAATACAAGCACCTTGAATTCAAGGGTTTAATACATATCTTGCATATGCCGAAGAATTTCCAAATAAAGTGGATTAGGTTTATTCTGAGCCATATTCATGACATGCATTTTTGGCTGGAGCAAATCATGAAAATCACCAAGATGATGGTATACCAATTGACAGGGTACCCAGTGCTTGACAAGCCTAAAGTGACTAAAACCCTACCCCAAGCTGATCTAGTTAAGAAGACTCTTGTCAAGTGGGATGGAAGAGGCGTGAATTTGAATGGATTCACTGACATGGAGCTAAAGTTTGGAATTCATGTGATTGCACATAAGATATAAAGTTCCAGCCGACCAAATAGTGTTCCTTGTGAGGCTATGGACTTGGTGTACAAAGTTGTGAAGAACAATCTATCATTCGACCTAGCTGAGTTGCATCTCATCTAGAACTAAGCAAAAACATGGAGAGCATCCGGGCATCTAAGACCAATCAGTGTAAGTTTGATTCACTCTTGGTCTTCTTATTCTTTTATGTTCAAAATGTTTTCCCTTCAAAAGGCACAATTGTATGGAAGAAGGATAGGCCTATAGTTTATCAGATAAATGAGTTTATAGAAGAATTGGGAGACAATTTTGAAAGCATCATGGATGCTTACTTTGAGAGTTTCAGAGAGAAAATGCAGAATAGATTCAGAATTCCCAAACAATTGGTAGAAGACTATAAGAATGATATATGTTTCCTAGTTGACTGTGATAGACTACATATCCAAGCAGTCAAACCTAGGGTTGTATGGGTGAAACCTCTTACATATTAGGTTAACATTATTGAGATGAGAGATATTATTGAGGCTCTTAATAATGAGCATGTTGATCCTAAAGCAACATATTTTGGTACTTATGAAGAAGCTAAGGAAGAATAACATTGGAAATCTAGATACCCAAAATCTTGAAGAGAGGAAGGAAAAGAATTGAGAAGTTTGGAAAGAAATATGGCAAGTCATTAGACTCTCCTCTTTCGATCACTGAAGGCAAAGAGGATGACATAAAGGAAGAAGAAGTAGAACCTGAGAAAGAAGAGGAAGAGGTAGAAGAAGAGCCTACTAAGAAGAAGAGGTCAGTCCCCAAGAAAACACCAAAGGTCTCTACCCCTGCCTTCACTGCAGACAATCCCAGGAAATCAAGAAGAAAACTCATATTGCCTAAAGAAGATGATAAAGAGGAAGAAAGAGTCACATTCAAGAAGCCATCACTTACCTTTGAGCAAAAGGTTGAACAATTTAGGGAAGGTAGTGGTATGTCAAGGCTCAGATCACTTAAGTATGCTTCTAGAACCGAGGATGAGCAGAAGTTGATTGAGGATGCATTAGTAGTGAAGATGGAAAAATGAAAGTATGATCTATCTGAATTGAAAAGCCAAATGACTGAAGACCTTCTTAAGGAAATCACCATTCACTGGAACAATGCAATCAAAATTGAAAGGGACACCAGAAAAAAAAACCTTAAAGATAGTCATGCCTACATTGACCAATAAGGAGGTAAAAGATGTTATGTCTAAGTATGAGAGTAGACATGCTCCAAGGTTTAGAACCTTTCAAGTTTTGGGAAAGAAAATAGAGGGTTTTGTGCTAAGCGCAACTAGGTTGTGGGAGTCCATTTTTGATAGCAAGGAAGACAAGGAAGATGATAAGACAGAGGAACCGAGTATAGATCCTTATGTACAGGTTAAAGATGAAGAACTAACTAAGGTATAGACCATTGAGGAATATGATGCAGAGTAGATAGAAGTGGCAGTAATGGCATCCCTGCCCCAACCTAGTCTGATTATCTTATATCCGAGTAAGGAAAAGACCATAGAGTCTACACAAAGTTTAGTAGGAATTGAGCATCAGGATCTACCTACTACTGGGCCAAGCCAGACTGAGTCACATCATGATATTGTGAATATTTCTATAGTTGGTATTGATTCTATAGTTGGTGCAATGAGAGTTAATGACCTACTTCAACTGAACACTGAGGATAAGGATGAGGATGGAAAAGGTAAGGAACTCATTCCTTCACCTAATCCCAAGGTCAGGGGTAAAGAAAAGGAAACAATTACTGGTGAATCTAACCTTGAGGAAGACATTGTGATTCCTAATTGGGATCTTTCTAGCCTGACAGCCGAGCAAATGGACATCCTTGGGGAGCTATGGAAGAAAAGAGAAAAACAATAGAAGCTCCGAGCTGGGAAGAAAATGAACAGAGTGCTAGAGGACATCAAAGTTATATTCCTTGATATACTAGAGATTGAATTCAATGAGAAAGACTCTATAATGGACCAACTTTTTGACATAGTTCACAAGTTTAACCATGATCTAAGTGGTCAGGATAAATTAGTGCAGAAGGCAGAAAGAAAAATTGAGAATAAGGTTCTAGAGAATGTTGCAGGTAATATTGCAATAGATAAAGTGAAGCTTTCCACTATTATTAGCTCTCTAGAAACCACTGTGTATAATGTTGTGGAATTGTTTGTAAAGTTGAGTGACACGTCAAATTTTACCATGGAAATAAAGAGTAAGCTGACAAAGATTGACAATGATTTGAAGATAAGTGCAGGCCAGTTGGCACTTGATCCTAGTTCAAGTTCAGCACATTTTATTAAGATTGGGTATCTAACTGATCTGCAGGTAGAGCTACTGAGGGAAGAAGGAAGAAAAAGGGACTCCCTATCAGCAATTCAAAGCCAACTCATTCCTCATTTGGATTTCATGCAAAAACATATTTTTCATGCAAAGACACTCATCCATGATAACAATTTTTAAGTTGCTGAGCTTATTATGGAGTTCTCTGTAGAAATTTAGATTGAGTTGCACATCCTAAAGTTGTTGCAAGATGAGTCCACTTCACTAGGAACTTTCATACTTAGCCAAATTCACGAAATTGCACTCAACGAAATGGGTTCCCGCTTAGAATGAACGGAGTCTTGTTTAGCTTCGGGGTCCTGAGCCTAAAATTTTAGAAATGGGGTCCCGTTTTGAAAAAAAATGGGATCCCGTTTCAAAACAAGGTCCCATTTTGAAAAATGAAACGGGACCTCGTTTCAAAGTGGGGTCCCGTTTTGAAAAAATATTATTTTTTATACAAAACCTTCCATCGATTCATTTATATGCTATGAACTTGAAAAAAGGTAGACGGGGTAACATTTACTAAACGGGATCCCGTTTCTAAAAAATTTGAATTTGAAGCCCACTTTTACTATTGGCTTTTGGTTTGGAAAGAGGCTTGGGTAGCCGAACCATAGCCTTGGACCTGGTTTGACCTGCAACTTGAAGGCTTTGCTAGTATCCATACAAAATAAGGACTTTAGACATATATCTGATCACTTTTTCAGAGGAATATTTTGAAAAAATAAAAACCCATTATAGATCAGACTGTGTAGATTCCAAATTTGTAATTTTTTAAAAATTTGATTAAAATTTCTATTTTTCATTGAATTTATACTAAAATAGGTCCACAAACTAGAGATAATAAGATATTTTGTTATTTTAATAACTTTTTTATTTGAAATTTTCTCGCAACAAAAATTATATGACATCAAACTAGAAACAATTCTACACACTTAAAAAAAAAAATTAAAAAATCATATGTTTTGGTCAAATTATGCTTGCCGTACACAAGAGATTTTAAAAACAATAATTATGCCTAATAAAAAATTAATAAAAAAATATATACTCAACAAAAAAATACAAAAAAATATTGTCATCAATCCTAGTTGTGTTTCATACCATATCCCAAAAGGATTAAGATAAATAGTTTCATTTAGGTTAAATTTTGCTTGTCGTACACGGGCATAGTATGGTCCTAAAACAATGACTTTTAAAATGTGGGTTTTTTTAATTACTATTGAACATGAAATTTTATCATCTAGGTATTAAAATAAATTACATATTTGGAAAGTGGACTTTGAGTAATACAAATTCTATTACTGAATGTTTTTAAGATTCAATCTCTAAGTGCTTCAAATATTCATCTCAAACAGGATGAATTTGAAAAAATAGGAAAAATAGTTCCACTTTTTGGCCAAAAAGTGGACTCAACTTCTTGCTGGCACCCTATGGTTACAGTGTTAACCGAGCCAACAACTCATAGTGTTAACCGAGCCAGCAGCTTGAAGTGTTACCTAAGCTAAGAAGTTGCAATGTCGACCGAGCAGCTAGTTCCAAGCAATGTCTGCCGAGTCACCAGTGTTACCCAAGTTTCTTACCATCTCCAAGTTATCAATGTGGACCAAGCACCGATTGTCAACCGAGTGCTAGAGTTGCCAAGTTCACTGTGTCGCCCAAGTGTCAGTATATCACCTGAGTGGATTACTAGACCCGAGTATCAGCATTGGGTTGACTTAGTACATATTGTTTGATACTAGTTAATATTATAGTAGCTGACTTGTGGAGGTAATTGATTTGGACAGGTATATATATAAGACACTTTGTTTATCCAAAGATATCAATCATAACAACAACATTGAATACATATATAGATGAAAATATGAAGAGGTAGATTGATTAGAAGGCCACAATAGTATAAAGGAACAGAACATCAAAGGATCTTATTTATCAAATTAGAGTTTCATAGCATATCATTCATTGATTCATTCTAACAGGTGTATCAGTCAAATCCTTTAACAGGGTGGACCTAATAGTCCTTCACAAATCTCCTAACAGAGTGCATACTTAACTGTATTGTATAAATCCTTTCACAAGGTGGACCTAACAGTCCTTATTTCTCTTAACAAGGCAGATCATCAGAAGTGGTCAATTGTAACCCTTAACCGGCCAACTTTATTACTGCAGTTCTAAAGCTTGTGGGTATCATCCCCACTCGAGTTTAACTTTCTATTTGGAAGGTTTTTGGGTCACCATATCTTGTTTCAAGTGTTATGAATGTTTAATTCTTTTTTGTTCCATGCATGCAATTAGATTAGACAATCTAATAAAGGATAAAAGAGAAGAAGTTTTATTGGTTCCTGATTCACCCCCCCCCCCCTCTTAGTCACCTAGCCTACAATATATTTCCAACACAGGTAATTCCTAANCCTGATTCCCCCCCCCCCCCCTCTTAGTCACCTAGCCTACAATATATTTCCAACACAGGTAATTCCTAATCTTTGGAAAAAGAGAAAAAATATTTGAGCTGTAATCATGGCACAGTCAAGCCTCTTAAAAATCCCGTCAGAACCACCTATGAAATTTGAAAAGTATGCCAAACCCCACCAAGATGGTGGCAGTTGGCGTTAGGATCAAAAAGGCCCAATTTATTATGCATGTAATACCAAGCCACTCATTCTCCAGTTGGCCTTCTGAATGGAAAAATTCCATCTTTTTTAGAAGCTAGATCAACCATATTGAAGTCCCCACATATGACACAGGTGGCTAGTGGTAGATGATCTTCCATCCAACGCCATAGATTGGATCTTTCAACATCATTATTGGGAGCATAAACATTAGCTATGCTAAAAGAATGACTATTGAAGGACATCAATAGCCAAATTATTCTTTGCATGGGGTCAGAACCATGCAAAATAACTAAAGAAAATAAATAAGGAGGAATAAGAGCACCTACACCACCTAGACTAGCTTCATGCTGAGAAGAAAACATAGCAGCATCCATCCAAATAACATGGTAAGAAGAATTGAGCATGAAGCTAGAAATTTTAACTTCCTGCAGGAAGAGAACATCTAGGTTATCTATCCTATGTCTAGCATCTCAAACAAAATATTTTCTGAGGAGGTCAATGAGACCTCAAACATTCTAGGAGAGAAAATTCATGATAACAACTCTTTCATTTCTTCCTCATCCCCAAGAGAGGAGAAGCTATTATGCAAGAAGGTTGAACTGGTTTTGAAGCTAGGAGGAAAATCTCCTCCAGAGATGACTCTTTTCTTCTCTGTGCCTCCATCCAAATTCTCCACATGTCCAAAAGGGTTGTGAGAGCAGCGTAAATATTGAAACATTATCATGGAATCTTCCTATAGGGTGTGGATCCAAGCAGGCCAAGAAACACTCGTAGATGCCTCTATCCTCTGCAGAGCAGTGTTCAAAACAAGAGCTGCTAGAACTGCATCTGTCAGGGCCACCATAGAAACTTTAGTAGATGGCTAAGTTGTAGAAGTTGAATTTTTCTTTGGGACTGAAACATTTTTTCCTTTTCCCACAATAGTGCTCCATTCTTATTTTTTGTCCGCCTCTGCAGGCTTGTAAGAGATATCCTTAGGAGGGCTTTTCATGTGAGGCACAGCCAACGGGAAGTCCTTGATCTTGTGCTTATTTGATTGACACCTATAACAAGTGTTAGGAAGGTTCAGGTAAAACACCTTTTGGGTAAAGGTGTGAGCTCCAACTTTAATATCAATCATTTCTTTAAGGTCCTATGAAAGGTCGATCTCAAAAAAAACCCTTTTCTGAGGGCGAGCATTAAAAAAATGATCATTCTCCATGCATACCACCTTTCCAAGAGCTTGTGCAATGGTTTGAATGAAAGGTCAGAATGACAAAGGAAGACCCGTAAATTCAACCTAGACTATGACCTTGATCTTTTTCTCATTTGAGACTACAAAGTCTCAAGACAAATGCTGGAAAACTAACATAGAAGACCTAACAGTTTAGGGCCCATGATTGAAATCCATGTCAGCCTAGGTAGGGTTTGAAAAAAAAAAAAAAAATTCCCTTGGTAAGGATTTGAACTCCATCAAGACAAACTCCGTGAGGGGTCTAGGATTTGGCAACTCAATCTTTTAGCATGCTTTCAGGTGGAGTTCTACCCACAAAATATCCTATTAAAGTATGATTTTCAAGCCAATCAGAGGTGTTATCAAATTCCTGAATATTAAGCACAATATCATGAGAGGGCATACCTCATGAAGCACTTTTGGAACAAACTGTCAAGGTAATTTGTTTAGAGGAAACGCCATGAGGATCTTTCATGGAAACTCCAACACTAGCATCAACTGTTGGGCCAATGTTGGCCAGTGACATTATAAACCCCAAAAAATCTTGCAATAAATGCGGTAAGGAAACACACACAGAGTGCTCAGACAAAAATTTCATACTGCTCTCAAAACCCTAGCATTCTCAAAGCTCTCTCGATAGAATATTTTATTCCAAATTTGGACATAGATTAGTTATAGAAAAAGGAAAAATAAAGGAGAAGAAGACAAATGAGGATACTCGTCTAGTTGTCACCACATATTAGCCTCTAGATCTTGTAAGTTTCATAAATTTCATAGTCAGACATGACTCACTTGAGATGACTACAAATTTGTATGAAGATTCTCCTCCAATAGACAAGGATACAATTGAGAAGGAAATTATTCTATATATGATGACCTTCAATATTAATCTATATAATATCTTAAACATTCTTCTGAAGGATCTTAGAGTTGGATTAAGTGTAGAAAGACAAGAAGTATTATTGACACAAGCATAGATTTGGAAACAAGCATTGGATAAGATATGTGCCTCTCTGTTGTATAAAGATAGGGTAAAGATCTCCCAAGTACTTGGACATAATTTTAAAACAAAGGAAAGGATTAATATGCTTATTTGAAAAGATCCAAAAGTTATCAAGTGTATTATAAAGCATACAAAATAAAATAGAGTCAAAGTCCTTGCAGATCCAAAGAAGGCTTAGATTGATCTTGTAGAAAGACTGATATGAAAAAGGGTCTAGTAGAACCATCTCTTTTCGACATCACAATGTATAAAGAAATAGAGGACAGTATTTTGGAGAACAATTGTAAAGAAGATGTTGACAATATGCTTCATACAGAGAATATTTTGGAGAAGGATCCCAATAAGGACAAGATGCAGAGAAGTGTTGTAACAAAGGATTAGAAGAAAATTTAAAAATACAAGCTAGTTAATCATTTAGACCATCTAGTGGTTTATTCATATAATTCCTATGTTTTTTTATGCAGTTTGAACTAGTAGTGACCATAAAAGTTTCGCAAGTGCTAATGCAACAAGGTCAAATGGACATAGCTAGCTTTAACCCTCTTCGCATGTTGCATTTTGGTGACATAATATATGATTCAAATATAAAAGAGATCATCAAATCACACATTGAAAGAAATGAGTTGGTAGAGGATTTAATTAAGGTCTTACATCAAGGCCTTTTAGATTCATAATAGATTATTCTTTTCAGAGTGTGCAATAGATGTAAATGTTGCTTGATTCTTTCAAAGATCATGCTTCTAAATTGGAAGCTAATATTCGAAAGGATGTGGATAGAGGAATGGAGGAAAAGGGACTGCAAGATATTTTTGATAGATGTGTAATTGCACACAACATGTTGTGAGAATGCCTCAACGAGTTCAAGAAGTGTGTAGATGAGGTGATTTCCTTTTATCAATTTTTTTTATAGATGACCAATATCCACTAAAAATATAAAAGGTTAGATAGACAGACTTGAGTCTGAAAGTTTACATGTATTTTGTGCTCTACCTATAAATGTCATTATTGGTAGATGAAAGAACAAAATCAAGAACTAGCACAATAATTTGAGATACTTTTTTATCTAAAGCTCACTATCCTACTAAATTACTTGATAAATTAGAAAATTTAGGTCATGATATAAAAACTCATGGCTCAATAAAAGATTTTGAAGATCTTCTATTGAAGATTGAATGTCAAAATAACATACTAGCCTTTGTGAGATATTAATTGAAGACCACAAAGATGTAACTCAAACGCATCTATCAGGGAATATTGCCTCCATCAAAATGAGTTGTTCATTTTTGGAGGAAAGAAATTTTTTCTCTTATACATATGTATAATAATTATATAGTGTTGAGGTGCATTTTTGGTATTCCAAGGCACTACATGTTTTCTATAAAGACCTATTTGTCTCCAACTGGGAGATTATTGGTATGCGGTGATTGAAAATGTTTTTGGGTTTACTTTTTGGTGACTTTGTTAGTTTTGTTTCCCCCCCAAATCAATTGATAAGGGAGTGCATGGGAGGCTATTATTTGATAAAGGATTTGAATATGATTCAACATGTAAATCAACCTTTGTAAAATGCCTTAAAGACCTATAACTAAGTGGTTTTGTAATATGAAAAACATCATTTTGTAATTTTCTCTTCATTGGATAATAGAAAAAAGTGGGTAGTTGTTTCTCTGGTGGATGTAGCCTACATTGTGTTAACTACGTTAAATCTATGTGTTATTGTGTTTTTTTTTTCCTCTCTTTTTTTGCACTATATTTTAATATTGCTTATTTTTACGGTCTGCCTGAAAATCCTAACAATTAGTATTAGAGTAGTGTATTCCAATAATTTTGGTAGGATTTTTTTAGAATTGAATGTGAGAAATGAAAGAAGAAAGAAAGCTAAAGATTTATATGTTCAATTCCAAAAACTATCAACTAACAAAGATGCAAATGAAAGTTTATCTATATCATAAGGATCTTTACCAACTTTTGTGCAGAGTACCAAAGAATCCTTTGACTATGAAAGATCCACAATGGGGGGTTCTTGATAGGAAGGCACTAGCAACAATACTGCAATATTTGGCATCTTTAGTGGCTTTTAATATCATTAAAAAAAACAATGGTGGGTCTAGTGGTGGAATTAGACAAACTATATGTGAATTCCCTAACCTCTAATAAGGTATTTCTTATGAAACACTTATTTAATATTAATATGTCAAAAGGTGGATCTATTGTTGATCATTTAAATAAGTCTAACATGGTTACTAGCCAAATAGGTTTTGAAGAGGTTAGGCTTTCTTGATTTTGTGCTCATTTCCTTAAAGAAAGAATGGATTGGTCATGGCTATAACCAACTCTATTTGTTAGACTAACCACCTTGCTAAAGAAACAACTACCTTTCATGGCTTAAGATTGGCTAAATATCCTAACTCTAATCTAGAATAGTTAGAGGGTGATGCAAATAATATAATCCAATAATTAAAGAGAAACCAAAAGCCATCATGGATAATTGAAAATTGGATTCAAAACTCTTTGGATATCCTAAGGTCCTTTCAAAAATTTCACATAACTCATGCCTCCCATGAAGCTAATGGGGTTGCAGATTTTTTTTTTGCAAATGAGAGAGTTTAGGATAACAAAAAGATGATGTGGCACCTTGGTGATCATGTGCCAAAATATTTTAAAGCCCTGATGAAATATGATTTATCTCAAGCACAAGGAGTTCTTCCCCCTATGGAATAATGGTGAAATATTTTGAGATGGAGGTCCTTTCCATAAATACGAGGAGTGTTATGAAAGTTTGGAGTTTATTAATTTTTATTTTCCATAGTCTCCTATACGACTTTTGGGTGCTTTGTAAGATTTTCTAGTGTTTCTATATTCTACATACTAGTTTCTTGGTGATTCCTGCTACAATGGGTGGTGATAGGAAAATAATTGAACCTCTTTATTGTCAGGAAACCAAAAAAATTCCACCATATGGAGAATTATGAAGCAAGGTGGCCGAACCTCATTCATTGAGAAACTACATGGGTTTGATCCCAAAGTTACTATTAAATTTTCTAAGGGTTGGAAGGGTGGGCACATTTCTCTCTTTGGAAAGGAATTTTAAATTAATGAATAAACTATTAAACTCCAATTATGCATTGAAGTTGTCATTAGTATTCATACACTCAGAATAGACAAGTGGTAATAGAGTCACAAACATGATAGTCCGGTCAATCACCAAAGTACAAAGTTAACCGAGAGCACTCATCACGCCCAAAGTTAACTGAGTGTAGTGATAATTGAACATATAGACTATATAAAGCAGTAGACAACACTGAGCTACACAGTATAACCAAAGTGACAGACTACAATGAGCACGGAGAGACAACTTTAACCGAGTGGAACAGAGGCCACCTAAAAGTTTGTTATGGTACATCATTCTATGTAACAAATTTTTTTCCAACCTAGATAATGCTTTACATGATCAAGGAGAACAATAATCATGGATATGCAACATTAATTTTTTATGTCTCCTATGTTAGATGATCAAGGTAAAATATGTACATCATTGATCTTAGGGTAGGGATGTAGTTGTAAAGCCCTAATTAGGTCATATCGTTTGATATATAAATGTTTAGATGTCATTTTGTAATGTATGTTGAACAAGAAATGATAAAGTAGCCGCCATACTACAGACATTAGAGATCAGACAAGGGTTTTAAGGAAAAGGAACTACATTGCAGAAATTAGTTTTCAGAACTAAGGCAAGGCTACCAAGCAAAACAAAGAAGAAGGTATTATCATTCACATTGAGGTGATATGTTTTGTATGTACATAATGGATCTGTATCAGCAATATTAAGATTGTATATGTTTCAGATCAAACTTCTATTACTCTCTAACAATTGTAATAGACCCCAAAATCTCTTAACAGAGTAGACTTAACCATCTTATTGTAAATCTCTTAACCAAGTGCACACATAGATTGTGATGCTAAATCCTCTCACGAGGTAGATCTAATCTATCTAATTGTTACTCCTAACAAGGTAAGATCATCAAAAGTGATCATTCTTTGTAAGCTTTAATAGGCTACTTTATTTTTGCAGTAGTGAAGTTTTGTGGGTCTCATCCACACCGCAGTTTTTACCTTCTAAAAAGGGGTTTTCTGCTATACCAAAATACTACTGTCATGAGTACTTAATTTTATGTATGTATATTGTTTTCTTTACATGCATTTACATTTTAGTAGTGATACTATATGTTTGGTTAATGCAATCTACTTAGTCAGTTATTGCAGAACAATAGGTTACAAAGAATTGATTAAAAAAATTTAAGGGTATTGATTCACCCCTCCCCTCTCAGTACACACCTCTCCATTATCCCAACAATTGGTATCAGAGCTAGTTATCTTTTTTAGAAGGTTTAATTGGTGAAGATAAAATATCTTACAATGGAAAGGTAAACACTTGAAAAAACTATTGAAAATCAGAAGTTACAGCTGCAGATCTATGTCAAACAATACAAGGAAGCCAAAGAGAAACTCTGGGAGATGTTGATTAATAAAAAGGACATGGAACTTCGCTGTCATGAGATTGATTATCATGAAGAAGAGATGCATGACCCATTTGATACATTTGGATCAAAATCTGGTAGCATATAAGATGCATCTGAAGGACTTATATCAAATCTATCTAAGAGCAATCAACAACTTATTAAACAAGTGAAAGCACTGCAAATCAGTCAAGATACACAAATGGTTAGAATGGCTGAAGTCTTGAATGATGCAAAGAAATTTGAACAAGATAGAAACATGGTTGTTGATGATAGAAGATAGATGACTAAAAAATTACAAGAGAAAGAAACTGAGATATTGATACTTACTGAACATTACTTTTAGATCATCAATCAAGTGGTTGCCATGAGTCATGAATAAAACTGATTGAATACTAAAATTGCAAAAAGAATAGAAGATATTGGTGTTTTGAAAGAAGAAAATGAAAAACTAAGAAATTAAGTGAATATTTTACAACATAATGAAGTGATTAAGAGATCTGAAGAAAGCACTAAGAGAATGGATGAATTTCTGAACCATCAAAGAAGACTAAATAAAAATAGCAGATTAGGGTATACTAAGAAAGGAGAATCATAAAATCAAGATGAAAAAATGAATGTATAATCAAATCCTAAGCCTAAGAAGCCCTCTTTCCATCACTGTGGAAAACCAGGCCACACATCAAATGTTTGCAGGAGCAAAGCAAAAGGTATTCCTGGAAATCCTCCCAAATTTAATGGTATTTGCTATAACTGCAATAAGCATGGACATTAAGCACATGAGTGTAGATCCAAGTTGGAAAAACCACAAAAGAAGCCATACATGGATAAATACTATCAAAATTGCAACATGCATGGTCATACATCACAACTATGCAGAAGGACACAAAGCAAATCTGGAATCCTAAAGGACAAGAAAAGATAAATCAACCAAGAAGGCAAGGCAATGCTTATGCATGGGATTATAACACTTGGAGTAGTTGTACAACATGTGGTAAATATGGGCATATAGAAGAAATTTGTATGAGACAATGGTGAACTAAGTATAGAAATTGGTCAAACTCTGGAGTGGCATGTTCTCACTAGCACAAAGTCTGTCACTTAAGCAGAGATTATGCAGACAGAATAAATACTTATGGAAATGGAAATACAATTGAAGAAAAAGTGACGATCAGAAATCAAATGTGAAAAAGAGAATCAAATGATAATGTAGGACCAAGCACAACAGTCGGTGACACCTCATCCAATGGGTTAGGTGGCTCTACCATCTCCAACTGAGCAATATAAATAGGTAAGGAACTATGTTTTGTAAAGCTATATCATACATCAGTTCCTATATTCATTGCAAATATGTCAAATTAGCATGAATCAAGATGAGCTATGGTATTATACTTTTGATTACTTTGATCTTGTTGAGTCAGTTAATATGTACCAAGTTAGAATTGTCAGTCGATGAAAATGTGAAGAGACAACTGAATTGCTATGGTAACTGAGTATATGGAATAATCACCGAACTAAAACATTGATATTGTTAACCGAGCATAATGCTTGTTCACCGAGAGGTTGGTAAAAACCATTTATTTCACTGCCCTAAGTCATTTGATATATATTTGATCAATGTGAACTCTTTTGGTCACACCACAATCACAGAGCAGAATAGAGAAAAGAGAGAAAAGTTGCAGCAGATCATTCTTCGCACATTATACAGAGAATCAAGCACATTCTGAGAACATTAAGAGGTTATTCATTGCACATTCTTCTTTACTTGATTCATTCGAACACATTCATGCAAGCCCTAAACCCAAAATCATGGAATCAACATCTTGAACCAGGAAAGCCAAGATGGAGAAGGATAAAAAGATTGTTTTGGTGATTAACTCTACCTACACAGACCCACATTATAAGATCCATCCACAGGTTGCAACTCAACTAGATGACAAAGGCATGTTTTCATTGATCCCACCTAGGGTTTTGTTAGTACAAGATGTGCGTGCCTACATTCACTGCAAATTAGGTGAAATCAGGGATTTTGAAATCATGTCGACTTATCAGTCACTATGCACAGATGGGAAGTTGAAGGAAGACCACAAAAATTTGGGGGTTAAAGGGTTAACCAATGCCCTAAATTTCTCAAAGTTATTTTGCACAAAGTGGATCCTCATTGTTCTGAGAAGAGTACATGTAGGGAAGCTCTCGTTGGATGAGCCCAAAAAGATAACAAAGGATGTTATTCATGTCGTAAAAGGGTATCCAATATGTGATAAATACAAATCCCTAAGGCACCCACCGAGAACCGAAATTGAAAATTTAACAGGAGCCGAATGGGACAGTAGAGGTCTGAAGATCTGTTGCATCGATGATCGAGAAATGTGGGTCGGTGCATATGTCATTGGTTACAAGATATTCTCATCCGACAGACTGAACAACATTGCATGTGGAGCAATTGACATATCCTATAAGATTGTTAAGAAAGGAGTACAATATGACTTATCCAAGCTGTTACAGAGGCAATTTGAAGAAAACATGAAGACCATCAGATCATCATGGTCAAATACATATAAAATTGGTTCAGTACTGCTATGCACATTCTTCTACCTACAGAATTTATTTTCATCCGTTGGTACAGTTAAATGGAAGTCCAACTGACCAGTTACAATACAAATCAATGATATGATCACAAGCCTAGGAACAAATTTTGAATCAGTCATGAATGAATATTTTGCTAAGTTTAAGGCTAGGATAGAAAAGAGGACTAGAATTCCACTACAATTGGTAGATAAGTACAAATATGATATATGTTTTGTTGTAGACACTGATAAAATTCTAATCAAGGTAGTACAACTGAGGAGAACATGGCTACCTCTGTTAGAATATGAATTAGATGTTGATACTGCATCTGAGGCCATAAAAAAATAATTGAATGAGCCTATTGATAAATCTGCCATGAGATTTGGCACATTTGATGAAGCCCAGACCCGGATATCTATAGGTCTACAAGTACAAAATATGGGAAGGAAAAAGAAAAAGAATGTGAAAACATTGAAGAGAAATTTTTGTATATTAGATGAAGATTTAGACAAATTATTAGATGATACCGAGGAGCTGACCTCAGTTGGTAAAGATGATGAACCAAAATATGATACTAATGCCACCGGATCAAATGAAAAACAAGATAAGGCACGTAAGGCCAAAAGGGGAAAAAACACAAAGATTGAGTCTCCATCACAGACCAAATCACAATCAATGACTATGGATTCCCAACCTTTGAATAAAGGTATTGCAAAGATCAGAAGACCCTCACCAAAGTTCACATACCAGACAAAAAAATAGAAGGGCACTACCGAGAATCCAGTACCGAGATAATGGAAAAGATATGTAAGGAACAAAGATGACAAGGATGATATTGATGAAAATACAGATCAATTCAAGGTTGTAAAGAATAAGACACCACATATTATTGATGAGATTGCAGAGGCAATCATAACAACCGGACGATTAGGACATCCAAAAATACATGCCTATTCTAATCTGACTACCGAGAATAAGGATAAACTCGAAGAAGAAATCATAGGTATGATGATCAAATTCAAACAAGTTCTAGTTGAATTTGCTTCTTACCTTCCTTCCGAGTTGTATGATAAAATATCAGCTAGATGGACTTATGCACTTCACAATGAGAAACATATATGAGAGGCAACTCTCAGTCTTATTAAAGTTGACTGAACAAATAAATGATATCATGCAATAGTATGCCAAGAAATTTCCTAAGATGCACAAGCACTGAACATATTGCAGGGAAATATGAAATAAGTTGATATAGAGAGTACACAAATATGGAATAAATTAGTGAATCCACCGAAGTAAATCTAAGATACCGAGGAAGAAATGGACATTGCATCTACAGTCGATACCGAGAGAGATCGAGTGACCACAAAACTCATAGATGTCGATGATGCAGATGTTAACAATATATTAGATGAAATTTCTCAACTACTGACTAACATGAGTCACCCAGAGATCACCATAAATGATATAACTGAAGATTCTCTTGATGATATAGATAAGGAAGATGAGATAGTCATAGCAATCGAGACCCTGAATGAACAAGACACAACAGAGGTCACCCGAGTAAATGTACCAGGTCAAATACCTATTTCAGTACAAGCTATTGAAATAGAGAGTGAAGCATAGAAACAAAAGACACCTGAGCATGTTACAGATACAAATGAAGACAAGGGTGATCAGCAAGGCACTCAGACTGAGCATAGTGGTGTAATAATAGAAGGTGATGCACCAAAATATACCACTAATGTAGAAACAAAAGGTGAGGGTAATACAGTTGACACATATATTACAGTAGATACTTCTACTATAGATACCAAGTTAGTTACCGAAGTACCTCACCAAGTCATCACACCGAGTACCAAGCAAGAAAAGCCAGAACCTGAGAAAAAGGCTCAATTGGCATTAACTTTATCTCCTTCATCTAGTGTCCAAGGAAAGAAAAAGAAGAAAAAGAAAGGAAACAAGAACGTAGTTACATTGGATGAAATCATAGAGATCCCACCATGGGATCCAAGGACACTCAATCCATAGACATTGAAAAAATATGGTGAATTATGCACTAGGAAAGCAGCACACAATAAGTTAAGACAAGAACATAAGAATTCACAAGTCTTAGATGTTGCCAAGGAGATTCTTCAACCAGTTTTCCCACACTTAGCTATCAATGAATTCACCCCCATCATTGATCAACTTGCCCTGCTCACTGAGGCAATTAACAAACCTGACATTGATGACGAGCACAAATTGGAAGAAAGAGCTGAGAAGAAGATACAATACAAGGTCACAGAGAAGATCAGCCAGGCAGTGGCAGTGAATAAGGTAACTATGTCTAAATTTGTAAGTGGTGTAGAAACTATTATATCTAAAGCCATTACAATTCTACAGCAGTTATGCACTCTAGATCACTTTACTACCGAGGTTAGTGAAAATCTACCTAAACTAGATCAAGACCTCAAGGATAGTGTAACTAGTCTATCAACCGAGAAACATGCATTGCAAATGCATTACAACAAGGTACTTCAAAACTAGCAGTTGAGACTAGACTTGAAGAAAGAAGAGGAGAAAATCGGAGAACAAGTAACTGAGCTCCAGGCAATGTTACTAACACGTTTGGTAATGATGCAAAAACATGTGGCAATGGAAAAGAACTTGATTTCCACCCCAGAATTGTCACTCACAGAAAACATATATGATATGCATGCTCAGTTATATTTAGGGATACTAACCCTCCAACATTTAAAGGAGGAAGGGGAGAAGCTACTGGAAACTCTCAAGACCACCCATCCTAATATTTTTGATAAATTGTAAGTTTTACTCCTTTTCTCATAATTTTCAAAAAAGGGGGAAACATATGTATATAAGTCTAGTATGGGGGAGACTATAATCAGGAGGAGTTCAAATACATATACCAATCATGTACAAAGGGGCAGTCATCATGTATATTATGTATAGTACTATGTACAGTAATAATTTTTTGATACTAATGCCAAAGGGGGAGAATGTTACTCCAATTATGAATTGAAGTTGTCATTAGTATTCATACACTAATAATAG
Source organism: Thuja plicata (assembly GCA_018584345.1). NCBI lineage: Eukaryota > Viridiplantae > Streptophyta > Pinopsida > Cupressales > Cupressaceae > Thuja > Thuja plicata. The sequence continues at coordinate 318,117 of MU225209.1, read as the reverse complement.
AGAGTCGGTAACAGAGTCACAAATAGGACAGTCTGGTCAATCACCAAAGTATAGAGTTAACTGAGAGCACTGATCGCACCCAAAGTTAACCGAGTGTAGTGATAATTGAAAAGACATAGTATATCGAGCAGTAGACAACACCAAGCTACACAGTATAACCGAACACACAGACTACACCAAGCATCGATTGACAGCTTTAATCGAGTGGAATAGAGGCCACCTAAAAGTTTGTTATGGTGCATCATTCTAAGTGACAACTTTTTTCTGACCTAGATAATGGTTTACATGATTGAGGAGAACATTAATTACGGATATACAACATTAATTGTTTATGTCTCCTATGTTAGATGATCAAGGTAAATTATGTACACCGTTGATCTTAGGGTAGCGATGTAATTGTAAAGCCCTAATTAGGTCACATCATTTGATATATAAATGTTTAGATCTGTCATTTTGTAATGTATGTTGGTCAAGAAATGATCAAGTAGCTTCCATACTACAGACATCAGAGATCAAACAAGGGTTTTAAGGACAAGGAACTACATTGCAGAAATCAATTTTCAGAACTAAGGCAAGGCTACCGAGCAGAACAGAGAAAAAGGTATTATCATTCACATTGAGGTGATATGTTTTGCATGCTAATTTTTCTATTACTTACACAATTTGATGTCTAATTTTACTTTCTTTTTGGTGCAGGTGGCCATCGAGCTTCCTTATGTCTTTATCCAAACTCTCCTCTATGGCATCATCACATACTGAACAATGGGATATGAATGGACATTAGATAAATTTTTCTGGTACCTCTTCATAATGATCTGCACTTTCCTCTGCTTCACTTATATTGACATGCTGACTGAATCCATTACTCCAAATGCATGATTCGCTGCAATACTAGCAGCAACTTTCTACGTTCTGTTCAATCTCTTATATGCTTTTGATCCTGAATAATTAAGTGTTGAAACTCACTATCTAGTGTTGACAAATCAGGAGGTTTAATATGCTCAAGGTTCAGTCCATCACACCCTAAGTTAACAAGATAATTTGCAGCCCTATTTCCTTCCCGCAGAGTATGCGAGAGAAAAATGTTCTTGAATGAATCTAGAAGGCACCATATTTGTTGGAGGATGTATGAAAATTTCCAATTTTAAGACTCCCTTTTGATGCATGCATTAATGATCACCATAGAATCACCTTCAACATGAATACATTGAAAGCCACATTTTTTTGCCAAAACTAATCCTGCAAATAGTGCATATGCCTCAGCCATGTTATTTGTACCTTGTAGAATTGGTGAGGTTTTGATAGCAAGAACATGACCTTGATGATCTCTGATACAAACACCAATCCCAAATTTTCTCGGGTTACCTCTGGATGAACCGTCAAAATTGAGTTTGACTGAACCAGAGAAGGGTGGAAGCCAATGAATTTTCTCCCAGATAACTGGAGAAGATTTCTGATTGAGATGGAGCCAGCCAATAGGAATGTGAATGTCTTTCCATTCCCGAATAATAGAACAATCCCAACCGGTAATCACTGGATTACATTTTACTCTATGGTGGCTGGCATTGACAACTTTCGATATCAATTTCTCCATACCAACTAGGAAAGCACTGAGTGAGGAGGGGTTCCTTCAGAAGATCCTTTTGTTTCTTTCCCACCATATTTCCCAGACAACACAAGTAGGAATACATTTCCATAAGTTATGAAAAAGTGACGAAGCATAAAGTTTTAGCCAGGCTTGAAAGAGGTCCTAGAGATTGTTTGGTAGTGGAGTTGAAAACTGAAGTTTACTGAGGATGAAAGACCAACATTGATTTGCAAAGGAGCATCTAATAAAAATATGATCTACATCTTCCACAACTTGATCACATAAGACACAATTGAAGGGATGAGCAATGTTGAGATTAGAAAGGCGATCACTTGAAAGAGAAGGCTCAATTAGAGTTGACATCATATGCCTGCTACTGAATGATTTTATAACCTTCTTTAATGGTATATAGTCTTGACTTACCTCATAAAGCAAGCCAAATAAAAAATTCTGCTTTCGGAAGAGTAGCCAAATTCCAGCAGAAAGAGAAGGCTCGATTAGAGTTGATATCATATGCCTGCTACTGAATGATTTTATAACCTTCTTTAATGGTATATAGTCTTGACTTACCTTGAGCCCATATCAATTTATCTTCCTTACCTGATAAAAAAATCTCTCTCTGACAAAACTTTCAAAAAATTAGCTATATTTTGAGTGGATAATGGAAGCTCATTCGAATCTTTCCAAATGATTTTTCTTGAGAACAAAAAAACTGCAAAGACATAGTCTAATAATGATTTACCCCAATATGTTTCAGAAGAGGTCATCACTTCAGCCAGAGATTGTGAATTAAAAAGAGGAGGCATCCCACTCCAAGAGTCACGCCAAAAGCTAACATTACCACCATTATTTACTTCCCAAGTAACGAATTGTGAAATAATGTCTCTAGATTCTATCATAAAATTCCAAATGGCAGATCCTTTAGGAGGATTTTGGATGCAAAAGATTCTTGTTGGAATCAAAGTATCAAGATACTTTTTCTGCATAATCTAACACCATTTGGAATTTGATTTGGTGTACATCTGCCAAATTAGTTTCCTTCCACAAGCTTTATTTCTCATTGTCATATCATGTAACCCAGCACCCCCAGACTCTTTGCCCTTTGACATCCCTTGAAGAGAGATCAAGGGAATTTTTTTGTCTCCCAAGATGTTGCCTGCCCAAAGAAAGTCTCTTAGGATTTTTTGGATGGATTGGATAATTGATGCAGGGGCTTTGAGAATTGAAATAAAATAATTGGGAATTGCTGCAAGCACTACCTTTATGAGGAGGATTTTTCCTGCAAGAGAAAACCATCTAGCTTTCCAAGCCACTATCCTTGCTTTAATCCTCTCAATGATGGGCAGCCAATATGTTATTTTATTAGCTCCTATAAAGAAGGGGATGCCTAGATAAATAGAAGGAATGGATTCTTTTGAGAAACCCAGAATTGAAACAATTTTGTTGGTGATAATCAAATCAGAATTGAAAACATAGATCTTTGATTTTTGAGGATTGATCTTTTGCCCTGATGCTGCGAAATATAGGTCTAATGTTAGCTTAATTTGTTTAGCTTCCAAAGTAATGGCAAAACCAAAAAGGAGAGTGTCATCTACAAACATAGAATGAGTAACCAAAATATTTGTATCCCCTAGTAGAACTCCTTTCCATAGACCAAGATCATGAAAGTGCTGAATGAGTCTACTCAAAGTTTCTACCATTAGAATAAAAAGGGTCGGGGATAGGGGGTCACCTTGTCGAATCCCTTGTGTTTATTTGAAGAAGCCAGCAAGAGATCCGTTAATAATCACAAAGAAGGCCGCCCCCAAAATACATGATCAAATCCATTTACACCATCTTTTGTCAAAGCTAAACTTTCGAAGAACTTTAAAGAGAAAAATCCCAGCAAACTCTATCGTAAGCCTTCATCATGTCCAACTTGACTGAATCCCCATATTAACCTGAAGAGGACCCTGGAAATTTTGGAATATAGGAGGCAAGGATTTAAAATGAAATCTAGGGTTAACGAAGAAAGGCTTTGTAGGCTAGACAATGGCTTTACCTCAAAAAATATTGGAAACAGCGGAATCATGACTGTGAGTCTGACGCCCAGAAAAAAATTTCTGAAAGGGACAAGAGTTAAAACCTTGGGAGACTTGAGAAGGTTTTCTTGAAGAAGCAGGTTGGACAATAGGAGGGCCCTGAAAGAGACTGGAAAAATCATGCGAAAAGGGAGAATCCTGAACCTGGTGCTGACCCCGCCTGAGTTGAGTACTGGGACGCTCTCTATCAAGGAAGAACTGAAGGAAAATCTAACACCATGCACTATCCAATCCTGACCTTTATTCCTAGAGCACCCTACCTGCTTCCTGCTTGTGATCGCACTTCCTACGTACACTATAAACCTAAGCATGATGACTAGCAGCTTGAGCAGAGGTTTCTCCTTTCTCAAGAGAGGAGGGAATGGGATGCTTATTTGATTGAATCCCCATATTAACCTGAAGAGGACCCTAGAAATGTCAAAATGTAGGAGGCAAGGATTTAAAATGAAATCTAGGGTTAACGAAGAAAGGCTTTGCAGGCTAGACAATGGCTTTACCTCAGAAAATATTGGAAACAGCGGAATCATGACTGTGAGTCTGACGCCCAGAAAAATTTTGCTGAAAGGGACAAGAGTTAAAACCCTGGGAGACTTGAAAAGATTTTCTTGAAGAAGCAGGCTGGACAATAGGAGGGCCTCGAAAGAGACTGGAAAAATCATGCGAAAAGGGAGAATCCTAAACCTCATGTTGACCTCGCCTGAGCTGAGTACTGGGACGCTCTTTGTCAAGGTAGAACTGAAGGAACATCTGACTCTGAGATGGCAAAGGATGCCTTCTATCGTGCACTACCCAATCCTGACCTTCATTCCCAGAGTGCTCTACCTGCTTCTTGCTTGTGATCACACGCCCTACCTCATGGAATAAACTTGTGAGTGTATTTCCATGTTATAATATCTTCATAATATATTTACATTTATCTTTAAAGAATAATTAGTTGATTTATTCATTGAATTTTTTAATATTATCATCTTATTCAAACTTACGAAGAGAATTTATAGTTTTTATTTTAATCTCCACCTCATAGAATAAACTTGTAAGCCTATTTCCATTTTATATATCCTCATAGACCCTTCCCAAGGATGTTTTCTTACTTTTTTTAATACATTTTCATATACATTCTAAATTACACTACAATATGGGGATACGGTTATGAATTCAAATGAGTCCAATTATTTAGTTGGAGTTTTGGTTAGAGTATTAACATATTCATGTATTCTTGTGAAATTAATAAATTATAGCTAAATAAAGCTATATATTTGTGTGTTTTTCTTCTCAAATTTATTTATTTGATTACTCTTTTAGCATTTTAAGCTTTATTGTAAGATCGTGTCCTGGTTTGAATTATGTGGATATAAAAACTGGGTACTATGAGAAATTATATACTACCAATAAGAGCCTTATGATTTCTAGGTGTAAGATATGATATTGTGTATTTAACACATGTCCAAAACCCATAGATTGGGAGATGAATGTGTTCAATCTTGTATGAATTATTGCCCAAGCTTTTTCTTTATGTTAAATATATTTTAGAATCTACTTTTGAGTCTTGTGTTGACCTAGTATAGATTTTATATTGGTCAAAAAAAATTATTATATGCCTAATTATTGAATACATTGTTTTATGTGATCCATAGCTCTTTTCTATGTGAGGAAGATGACTAGAGTAGAATGATAATCTCATATAAACTTCATTATGATATGGAAATTTAATCATTGCTAATTTAATGCTTGATTGGTCTTGGAGTATGTGTTGGCAAGTAATCAATTTTGTATGTTGTGATTCACTTTTTGGTTGTCATTTTTGGAAACACATCTGGCTTACTCATCGATTCCTTTAAAGTTAAGTTTTGGTGACACTAAAATCGGCTAAGTACAGAAGCATAAATACAAAGATATTATGAGTATCAAAGATCGAGATCGATGAGTTACAAAAAGAGAGCTTAGAAGAAGATAGTATGGGGTATGTGTGACCTCCACCTAAGATCAATTTTGTTTTGGTGATGTTTACAGTAAATTTAGAGAGATTTGAAGATAGACAGACAGCAGAAGAATAGTGATACAGAGCAGCTGGACAAAAGGGATGATTTAGGGAGTATGACATGGACTCCTAGCAATCAAAGTTTGATTATGATTATTGATAACCTATATTTTTATTATGTAAGAGCACTGACTATTTATTTGATATTTTATTTATTAAATGTATTTTGTATTGAGAATCAACTATGTAATATTTGTATTTGAGAGCCGACTTGGTAAAGAAGAAAAATATATATGTAAGATATTTCTGTTGAGCGAAGAAAGAGTTGTGAATAGAGTTTTGGATGTGATATACGAATGGTAGAGCACAGGATGACAAATATTATTGAAGAATTATGAATGGAACTATCTAAGCATTAGAGATGCTTGTTTTGTTAATTACTGAGAACATTTTGTAACAGAACTATATTGTAAGAGTTGTATGCTTAGTTGGCCCCTAACAGGGTGTTGTATACCTTTAACAGGGTTTTTATTCCTTTAACAAGGAAATGTACTATGTAATATTCAGCTCCTAACAGGGTTGGGTATCCTAAAAGGGACACTATACTTTAGTGCATGCTTGTGGATACAATCCCCACTAGGGTTTTCCCTTGGCCAAGGTTTCCTCGACAAAAAATAATGGTGTTATGAGTAGTCTGTTATTTTCTTATGTTCTTTTTATTTCTACAAGCTTATGGATTATTTTCAATTGGTTGAAAAGTTTAATTAAGTGTTGTAATACAGATTCACCCCCCTCTCATTATTACCTAATCCTAACAATTGGTATCAGAGCTTTTGGCCCTTGGAGAGAAATTCTAATAGCTTAAGGGAGATCAGAATGGATTTAGATAGTTTGCAAGAAAAATTTGTTGAAGCTCTTGAAGACCTTGATAAAGAAAAAGAAAAGAATGGAGAATTAAGATTTAAAAAGGGGAAGAGCTGAGAAATTTATAAAGAAACTTAGAGACTAGCTTGAACTTTCCATAAGTCAGAGACAGGATCTTGTGGTTTAGATAAAAAAAATTCAGACAAAGATAATTCAGATCAGATGAAGCAAATTGAAGAAAAAAATGAAGCCATGACTAAAGAGATTCAATTACAAAAAGATGCTAAGAAGAAGATTGAAGAAGCTTTGAATAGTGCAAATACTTTGATATAACAAATGAAGAATGAGGATGAAAACTACATGAACAAGTATCTAGAATTGGAGAAATACATTCAGATTATAAAAGGTGAACTTGTTGAGGCAAAGAAACACATTGAGAAACTTCACACTAGCAGTGATTTGATCGATGAACAAAGAGACAAATAGAAACATAAAGGTGATATGAATGGTGTTGGATTCAATGAAGCTGAATGTTCAAAGAAACAAGAAGAAAAATCTAATGCAAATTTTGATGATAAAAATACTACTATTGAAGAACCTAGAGAGCAGATCAGACCCTTCAATGGTAGATGCTTTGGTTGTAACAAGTTTGGACACATGAAAAGAGATTGCAGAGGTAATGCCCCTCTTAAGAACTTTTCTGGTTATTGTTTTAATTGTAATGGATATGGGCATAAGAAAGCAGAATGCAGGAAACCTAATCAATTTGGATAAAGACAAGACAATAGAAGACAACCTACAGTGAAACCTACATGCTATAAATGTAATAATATTGTACAGATTGTGAAGTATTGTAAGCTACAAGTAAATCAGGAAATAAGACCTCCTATATGTTACAAATACAATAATCCAGGTCACATAGTGAAGTTTTGCAGGTATAATGGAGAAAACAATAGAAGAGTACCACCTCCTATGAATACAAAAAAGAATGGAAATGATATAGGTAAGAGTGTTGCAGATTTAAAGAATGATTTTGATAGTTGTTTTAAGAAAGCAAAGGATAATAGCAGTGGTAAGATATGGAAGATCAAAGAGACAAGTGAGACATTGGTTCAGGGAGAGACAGTAGATGCTACTGGATCTTCACCTGATGGTAACAAAGTAGAATCAGCCTAATTGGCCAATCATGGCCTTAGGGGGAGCATTGGATGAAGATATCAGAATATATACAGCCCCTGATTTTGTGGATTGAGCTCTAGCGAGATTAGGTATGATTTTGGCCGACATCATCGAGTATATTTAAGAGTGCAACATTGAATGATGCTTATTGTGTGATTGTGATATTTATAGCCGACTAGACAACATTGGGTAATGTGAACTTTTAATGACTTAACATTGAATAAAGCACCATATGATTATCTATTTCCTTACCATTTGATGAGCAATGACCTAAGGAAATCAGAGAGCAGAAAGATTTAGTCTATCTTACAATTGCCTTGTGTGATCGATTGAAGTGAAAACTCAGAATTCAGTGTGTAAGAGGTATTTACATCATCTAGCTATGGATGCACCTGTTATTTATGATGTTGTAGATCGACCTAGATATAAATTCAAGAAACATCCTTTCAATTATTTTGAAGATGACCCTGAAGGAGCATTTTCTCAGACACCACATAGATTTTTACACGTAGAAGACATTAGGGCATACATTCATTGTAAGTATGATATACTGGGTGTTGATGAAATTTTTACTAAAATGGAGTATATGACTGAAAAAGGCATTCTAAGAGATGAATACAAATATGTTGATCAATTGATCATTATGAGAATTTTGTACTTATATGAATTTGACAAAGAAGAATAGTTTAAGATATTGTTGAGCAGAGTACATGATCAGTTTATTTGGATAGGCGAGCAACCTATGAAGATTTGTAGTGAATTGATTCATGAGATTACTGGATTGGATAATACTAGAATCATTTTTGTAGTAGATAAACATGTTAAGAAGCAAGTTGAAACCCTAACACACTTGAAATGGGATAGGCGAGCTATGTCAGTAAGCGACATTGTGCAAGAGGATGTAAAATTGATTGCTATGATACTTGGTTACAAATTCTAATATTGTAGTAGACCTAATTGAGTATCTACATGAGTTATCATGATGGCATATAAAATGGTGAAATAAAATACTAAATACAATCTATGTGAAGTGTTAGCACAACAATTTCTAGAGAATGTGAAATTGATAAAGAAAGACAGATCGAAGACCTTCAGATTTGGTTCACTATTGATGCATATGTACATACACATTAAGCATGGATTTATAGGCATGCACCCTAGTGGTTGGAGAAAAGGGATACCTACTGGTATACATATTTCATATAGTTACAGAAGATAGAACAACACATGGGTTGATGGTGATTTTTTTGGTATGATTAAGATTCTTCAGAGGCAGATGAAAGGAAGATACAGGATACCTAAAGACTTACTTGAGAAGTACAAGGATACAATCTATTTCATAGTTGAAACTAATTGTGTATACTTTGAGGTAGTTATAATGAGGAAGAAATGATGTTATCTTATGGGATATGAGGTAAGTTCTAAGGTATTAACTATGAAAATCGAACATGTCCTAGAATCTGAGATAGATACATCTGAGGAGAGATGGGGAACCTGTGAGGAAAAATCAGCTAAATTAAGAGAGGAATAAACTAGAGGTTTGAGGAAAAGATAAGTAGACAACATTGTGCATGAATGTGGTATTAAGGTAGAATTCACTGAGGAAGAGTTGAAGGAAGTTAAGAAGAAGTTAGCAAAGCGATTTTTTGGATTGGCAAGTGCTAGTACTTCATCCCTTCCACCTCCTAAAGTAGTGATGGTAGATAGTCCACCTCCTATGGTTATTTATATAACCTCCCCTCCACCATAGAAAACCTTGTAGGCAGAAAAGATTATTCCTAGAGTGAGTACTAGATCCAGTAGACAGACTTTACCACCTAAAGAACAAAACATTGTGAGAGAAGAAAAGAAACCTGAAAGTGACAAGCATATATGGAAACCTGACTTGAAGATAATTGAGAAGAGAGCTATCCAGCAAGGGAAGTTAGTTTCTATTAACAAATACTATGACAGGTATGAGGAAACTGATAAACTTTGGATTGAGGATGTTGTAATTAATCATTTACTTGTTTTCAAGAATAATCTATTGGAGATAGAGGGAAGTATACCTAAAGAGTTATATGGTAGATTGGAGACTAGGAAACAGCTAGCACAGATTGATCATGAAACTATCAGAAACCAAGAAATTGATAATATGTTACCTGTAGTTTCTATGCAAGAAAGAGATAGAATATTTAAAGAACTGAAACTTTTATTGAGAACTAAGACTAGACTAGTGAAGATTATGGCAAGAAAATATGATACAGTTACTGAAGAGACTCATAAATCACTGGACCAGATATTAATGGACACTACTCCTAAGAAGACCCCACTTCCTAAAACTACTTTTCCTACACCCTTAGGAATGGGAGAGAGTTCAAGGACAACGGAGGCAAGTGTTGAGAAGAGAGAAGTTGAAATGCAACCAGATTTCTATGTTTCTGGTGTGACTGTGACTCTTGACACTTCACATGATGAGAAGGACCCATTTGAAGAAAATAATGTCAATACAATGACTGAGGAAGAAGGATAGAAAGAATTGGAGCAGAAAGAAGGAAAAGAAAATGTTGAGGTCAAGAATGAAGTTGACACATCTTCTACCTTATTGTTGGCAAGTAAAGACAAATATATTGATATGGATGTTGATTGCATAGATGAGGATGAGTTGGTAAAATTAGCTTTTACTGCACTTACTAAAGCAAAGGAGAGATTTGACAAGAAAAGTGACAAGAAGACCAAAGTGATGTCTAGAGAAATTGATATTGTGAACAAATTGCTCCCAGTACCTATTGTTTTCTAGAATAGAGATGATGTAGAGAACCTGAATTTGACACTTGATGTGTTTGATGGACATTATGAGAACTTGGTAAATATTGCAGAAGGAAAGGCAGAAAAGAACTACTTAGAGAAGAAGTTGTTTAAAGTTTCCTAGTCTATCTCATGGGACTTGGGCATTCTGAGAACTAGTACAACAAATGCTAAGATTTGTATTGCACATGGCATAACACTATTCAATTATTGCATAAATCCTCTCAAATATATTCAGAATGTTGAAGACATTATTGCCAAGGACATGGAAATCTTGAACAGCACGATATTTGTGAGACCTCTTCACAATCTGTAATGGAGTTGGACAAAGAAGTAACAAGAATTTTGGCTAAACTAAATGTATTGGATATTGAGAAAGGGATATTTATGACAAGGTTTGGTTTACTGAAGAGTTTAATCACTCCTAAGCTATCAATTATTGAAGCCCACTTATCAGACATGGAGAAAATTGTAGAATCATTAGCTAATTCTATGCCAACAGAGTTGAAACTAGAAGATACTACATAATTTGCATTAAATGGACTAATTCATGTTAGTCAACTATTGCTTAAATCATGGAGTATAGAAATGAAGATCTTGGAAGATTCCTTTCAAGATATTCTGAAATTGGTAAGCAAGCACTAGTTTTATTACTTTTTATGCATCTTTGTCATTGTTGTCAAAGGGGGAGAAGAGAGAAGAGAAAAATGAATAACGGAGAAGAGGAGAAGATAATGTATAAGGGAGAAGAGAAAAACAAAATAGAGAAAGAAGGAGAGATGGTTTTTGTTTTGTTGGAACACTTAGTCATTTTTTTGTTAAGTGTTGCCATCAATGCCAAAGGGAGAGATTGTTGGCATGATCTATTTTGTATGTTATGATTCACTTTTTGGTTTTCATTTTTGGCAACACATCTGGCTTACTGATCGATTCCTTTAAAGTTAAGTTTTGGTTACTTTGAAATCAACTAAGTACAAAAGTAGAAATATAGAGATATTTTGAGTATCAAAGATCGAGATCGATGAGTTACGAAAAGAGAGATTAGAAGAAGATAGTATGGGGTATGTGTGACCTCCACCTAAGATTTAATTAGTTTTGGTTATGTTTACAATAAGTTAGAGAGAATTGAAGACAGATAGACAGCAACAGAATAGTGATACAAAAAAGCTGGACAGAAGTGATGATTCAGGGAGTATGGCATGGACTCCTGGCAGTCAAAGTTGGATTATGATTGTTGATAACCTATATTTTGATTATGCAAGAGCCCTGACTATGCATTTGATATTTTCTTTATTAAATGTATTTTGTATTGAGAGTCGAGTATGTAATATTTGTATTTGAGAGCCAACTTGGTAAAGAAGAAAGATATATATGAAAGATCTTTTTGTTGAGCAAAGAAAGAGTTGTGAACAGATTTTTAGATGTGCTATACGAATGGTAGAGCAGACGATGACATAGATCATTGAATAACTATGACTGGAAATATCTAAGCATTAGAGATGCTTGTTTTGTTCATTACTGAGAACATCTTGTAACAGAGCTATATTGTAAGAGTTGTATGCTCAGTTTTCCCCTAACAGGGTTTTGTATACCTTTAACAGGGTTGTTATTCCTTTAACAAGGATATGTACCATGTAATATTCAGCTCCTAACAAGGCTAGGTCTCCTAACAGGGACACTATACTTTAGTGCATGCTTGTGGGTACCATCCCCACTGGGGTTTTCCCTTGGCTAGGGTTTCCTTGACAACAAATAATGGTGTTATGAGTATTGTGTTATTTGATTATGTTCTTTTCATTTCTGCAAGCTTATGGATTATTTGCAATTGGTTGAAAAGTTTAATTAAGTGTTGTAATACTGATTCACCCCCCCTCTTAGTATTACCTAATCCTAATAGTATGTTGATTTTATTTTGTTGATCCTTCATCATATGGAGATTACAAAAATATTCTTGAATTATTCATTGTTATACACTTTTATTATAGTATTAACCCATATTCTTTTATTATAGGCATGATGTAGCAAGATAATGGTTACCATGTCTTTATTGTGTTAATTCTTGAATGTGTAAAATTATTTTGTCATAAATACTAATTCAATAGCTCCCTATGTTATAATTAAATTATTTGTAAGTATATTTATAGTATCAAATATATTTTAATTAATTTAAGATGTTGGATTTATATTTTCCCAATTAATTTTGATGTGATCCAAGTTGTGATTGTGCATAAAGTTTCTCATTCATACTAGTAATGTATCTAAACTATTTATGTTTTATTCCACTTAATGGTATCTTGTCAAATCATTTTTTGAATTTTAAATTGCATTAAGAAACAAGAGATTTATGACTACTATATTGATAATATATAAAACTATTTTCTTTGTGCTACTTTTATTTAGGTCAACATTCGATCAAAATAATTAACATGGATTTATGTATCTCCACATACGTCACATTTTGTAGTAGCATTATGAAATGTTATTAATGTTTCTTTTATAAATCAAATTAATTATCTATTTGAAAATGAATTGAATGCTAAATTTTAAAATGTTTAAAGTAAAAAAAATCTAAAATTACATCAAATAATTTTATGAAATAAAGAAAAGAAATTATATTAATTAATATTCATGTATTTAATTAAATTGAATAAAAGTCGCCTTTATTTATTGATGCCTCGTATTGTACATTGTTATTTAATAAAAAAATTTAGAATATGATTTTAGTAAATCGAAGAGATAGATTTCATGAATAAGGTAGAATAGGGTAGTAAAAGAATTTTCATCATTTAAGTCTATATACAAAATAGCTCTATAATTAGTTTAATCTCTTAGTAGGAGATGAAATGATAAAATGAGCTACACTTTTATGCATGAAATGATCTCTCAACCTATTGTCCTAGGCTAAATGACTTCTGTAGAAATTATAAGGAATGAAAATATTTTATGATAACTTTTTCTTATTAATAATTAAATTTTTATTAATATCATGTCACTTTCCATGATATAACTACCCTACTAAAGTAAAGAAACACATTGAAAATAAAATTGGACTCCTCATTGTATCATGCTATACCAAGAAATGTATTATATTCACATACTTTATTAGTGAATTAGAATAATAATTTTTTAAATTTCTTTCCAGTTCTCATACTCCTATTTTATTAAAATTAAATGTTTAGGAATTTTAGTTATGCATGTTATCATAACTTCTTGTCATGACAATTTTTTTTTGTGAAAAAAATATTTGGATAAGTTGTACATGTAATTTTAAGTCATTATTATAAATTTCATCTATAGGAAAAGAGTAAATGAATAGACCTTATATTGATAAGTAGTTAATTATATCATTCTTTTATTAATGAGTCCAAAGAATAATGAAACTTGGAAGAAATAAGATCTATTGAATCCAATACTTTCCCAATTAAAATGAACATAAGACTTATATGTTAGTGCTTTCCTCTTGTTTTTGTAATGACTCAAAATATATTTTCAATAATACTTTGTTCAATTGTCAAATTTATTAGAGTTCTTGATTTATACATCATAATAGAACTATTTGTTAATTACTCTTTTCTTCCCTTTCTTGTAGGCATATAATTTAGAATCACACTAGTTTTTTTCTAATATGTGAAAAGTGATCTCCTAAACTAAATAGTCAGTTAACCTAGATCAACCTTCTATCCAAAAAATATTGTAACTTGAACTATCCAAAGGTGTATATTCTTGGCTAGTATCCCAAAAGGAGCGCCAAGCTACATATGTAATATCCCCTTATTGTAAAGAGTACAAATTAATAGATGTGTTATATTATTAGGGCTAAAAGTACATTAGAGAAGTTAATTGAATTACTGGAATACAAACATGTAAAAAACATTGATGGAGACATTTATAGAAATGCATAGAGAATATAGAGAGGAATATAGCATCAAATTATAGAGAAAAATAGACTAGACAGAGGCATAATGCACTCTAGTCTAGGGTCCCAAAAAATGTAGAATATAGACTGAAGATGACCTTAGGAGGTTTCTAAACTATCACCATTCAAAATTTAGCCAAAATTGGAAATACAGTAGCACTGGCCACTAATGTCCTATGGTTTTCCACCAAAATTTAAATGATGAACATGATCTCAATTTAGATAGGATGTTTGTATCTTTCTAACATCACCAACATATAAATTTGAACATGGACCAACACACAAAAAAAAGGGAAAGGATGGTTTTGTCTATATAGGAGCTTTCCTTAGTTAAGCCCATACATAACTATTCCTACCTCCATGAGTAGCCAATTTTATAATAGAAAATAACATGTGTTTTGAATCAATTTTTTTGCAATCAGTGACAAATATAAATAAACAAAAATGAAACCTTGTAATTGATTGTGTTAGAATGGATTTATTAATTCCTCAAACAATGTTGTACTCAAAGACTCTAGATCGTGATAACTTAGAATAGGAGGTCAAACTATAGAATGTGAGAACATGTCAAGAACCATACTAAACCTCTATAAGGTACAGGTCATTCATTAGTGAATGATTTGAATCATCCATAAACATTTAAGTATCTTCAATCATAACATCAAGAGTGATAACATATAACTTATCTGCTAATCAAGATAACTTTTAGAGTTTCAAAGATAGGTCTTCATCTTGCTAGAATTTTTTAATAAATGGAAATTATTAGATCATTTTAAATGTAAAATTCTATGCTTATATATGAATCATAATTTTATTTTTTGATAAAATGTTGAATCATAATGATCAATTATTGAAACCAAATTTACGTCTCTTTTAATAGGGCTAATACACACCATGTCTTAAAATCTCAAGCCAAATTTCCATGACACTAGGCTAGGCACTAGTGCCTATGCATATTTACATTTTCAATGTCACAACTCTAAAAGTAAATGGTCTGAGGGTTATAAAGATGTTCTCATATTGATAATTTGGTCAAATGTTTTGGCTTGGGGTCTTTCATAAGAGATTTTGGGAGAGATCATAGCACATTCCTTGAGCTGATAGATAGTTCAAGGTTATCATTAGTTCTAAAAGGTGCTAGGAGAGTGAAAAATAAAGTAAGTGGCGAATGAAGCATGAAATTTTTCTTTCACAATTAGGTAGCACAAATTATAATGCTACATTTAGCCCCCACTTTAATAGTCATATGAAACTATGTGCATATGCAAGGTAAAGTACAAAAAGAGAGAACACAATCATGTAAAGGATCCCAAAATAATACCATGGACAATGTGATTTGTCATCAAATCTTAGTACAAAGTCCCCAATGTAGTAACCCACAATATCATAATTTTAGGAACCACATCCAAAAAACCAATTTTTTACTAAAATAAAAATCATCCAACACACAAACAAACATGTCAGTTCAACACATTTTTAAGGGTGATAAAATTGAATGGTATATATACACCCCTATTTCTACTTTGATAGCCATTAAAGATAGGTTTACTCAGAGAGACATGGTTGTCTTGAGTATTCATGATGCCCATAGTCAGATTCTATGACTTGATGTTGATAGGGCTCATGGAGCAGGGGCCACTGATACTTAGATACATCTACCTTCCACCTTTTGATGGGGAAAAATATGGTCTCACTTAGAGAAGTGCACTATATCTTATAGAGATACTTGTATGAGATAAGAACATAGAGATTTAGGAGCACTAAAAATTAAATTATATTTGGGAGAGCTATATATATTACATCAATCATGCTCTCCTAGTTGATAATTTGGGACAAACACATATTATGGATGCTACATGGTGTTTACAATATTTTACTATTTTATTGCATCATGATCACTATAATTGCACTTGTCGTAATAATGGGTGGATGAGGCTTGAACCTTCATGGGGACTTAGCCAATAATTATGAAAGAAGAATGGTCATAAGAAGTAATATTGACATGACGATTGATCATGGTAGGATACTTATATATCATGATATCATTTAATACATGTATTATGAGGCACATAGATTTATGACCTACATAATTCTTAAAGTGTGTGCCTTGGATCATATCACATGCATACAATCAATGGGATATCCCATAGAGCCAATATGGACATGCCCTTGAGAACATATAGACACGTTAAGAAGGCCATGGTAGTTTAGGATCTAGTGTATTGGGAACTTTAATTTCATTATCTATGGCTAAAAGATATGGTCAAGTGGATCCCATAAACGGATATGGATAATTAGATAGGCTAGGATTAGTAGATGATATACATGCAATGATACTATCTCTTTATTGATCACATATAGAAAATCATGAACCATTTTAAACATGATTGGGTGACTAGAAAGTACAACCATATATAGGTTATTTTAAAGGTGTGAAGCCTATATTTGGTTACCATGTAGTGGATTGATTCCTAACGGCATGGCTAGGCCCCTTATCATTGATGTTGCATTGAGTAATTTTGGTGGGAAGGAGAAAGATTAAGTTTCCACTTTGAGAGACGATGATGTTGGCATTACACAAGTATATACGGTCTAGTGGAGGGTTGGGCATTTTGTTTCCTACAAACTATCCCCAAATATCCTAGGTTGTGAAAAAATCAAGGATATCGCATAAAAGAGCATGAGGATGAAAATGAGGGTGATCCATACCAGAGATTATGAAGGTTATTCGTACAAATCAGGACTACAACTCATGAAACATGGGTTAATGAGTTTGACTCAAAAACTACACAGTTGAATCCTAATAGAAATATCACAATTTGACTTACCATGGAAAATATCTTGTACTTATCAATTTTAAATTTTATTCTTATATATATATATATATATTCTCTAAAAATTACTTATAAATTCGAATACCATTTTAATTTCCTCCAATAAGCTAGTGAATAATTTTTTGGTAATATGTGTTGTTTGTTCATAATGCTTTAAGTGAACAAATTTATATTTTTATTGAATTATACTTCCTACTATAAACTAGAAAATCAAAGTAATATGGTTTTACAAAAATTATATTCATTCAATCTATATAAAATGTAAATTAAATAATTTGAGAGAGTGAGAGTCAATGTGAGAGTGTGAGAGTAGAGAGAATGATAGCATGTTTATAATAATTTATATTCCTATTACATATAAACTTTAAAATATAACTACCGAATGTTTCATTTATCATTTCTTTCTATAATATACTAAAATTTATTTTGGTTTAAATAAATTCATAGAATCATGCATGAATTTTATAATTTTAAATTGCAAAGATGTAAATAAAATAGAAGGTTACAAGAAAGGAAAAAGAGATTTCAAGAAAACAACTTACATTTTTATCCTGATGTTTGATGTGTTCCATATTTGTGCCATTGGTATTCTCATATCTGTCCATGATTGCTTTCATGCTACATTAATAAAATTTTCATAAATGAATAAATTAAAATATATTTTGATTGCTAATTACAAAAAAAAAAACTAAAAAAAAAAAATAAAGCTAGAATATGAAATATGTTATCATGAAACTATGTATATATCTAATAGAATCATATATGCATTAAAGTTCATGACTAATATACATCCCAAAATATTAGACAAGATGATATATGAATCTATATTCATGATCTAAAATTCATATGAGGTTTTTTATTCTACTTGATTATGTGGATCATTGTAATTCTTAATCTAGAGACCCCTCAAAACTATATATGTTAGGAGAAAGGGCATTGACATCTTGGTAAAGATTAACAACGAATGATGTATAGGTCTATCATGGGAGAGGTGATTATGGGTGGTAATAATGAAATAGAGAACACAAATAAGGTGTCAGTAATTAAAAGAAAATGAAAGGCCAATGGCAAAAAGATGGATGTTTCGCCTCCCTTGGAGATTGTATTTGACCAAAAGCTAGAGGATTAGGACTACAATTTTTAGAATCCACATGTTTCTTGTATTGTTTTTTTTTTTTTTTCTTCTTTTGTTTTCTTTGGACTTTATGTTAAATATTTCTCATATGAACTTCCTATAAACTTTCTTTTATCTATGTTTGTTAGCGGGCTTGATCTCCAAGCCCCTTTTGATGGTTTTTTATTTGAAACTATAATGGGTGGGGACCCTTCCCCACTTAATATAATAAAAAAACTATACTTCATAATTTTGCATTTTAAATTATTTAAAAAAATTAACATAATTTAATAAGTTATGATTAAGTAAATCATGAGGAGGTCCAAACCCTTACATCAAGTCATATGGTAGGACAAAAGTGAATTCACAAGGAGTGAATCCAACTAGCAAAAGGCCGAGCAAGCTAACTAGCTAAAAGAACATCAAAAAATAAGAAACACAAGCAAGCCGTAATAACAAAAAATATCCTAAAGGCCAGAAGAATACATGGAAGGGGCCTTAACCTCCTTCCAATCTTGATTCATCTCCTCAAGAAGGTTCAAAAAAGAACCTCTTTTTTGGGTTCCATGTGTCAAGACTGACGTAGCAGGACCATCCAACTCCCTAGAAGCCACCATCTCTTTCCTCTTCATTTTGGCTCACATGTGCTCAAGTTCATCATACAAAATCTAGAGGGAGACTAAAGTGGTATCCATCATTTCCTTGCTGATATCAACAATCTCTTTTAGCTTCCTCTTAAGATATTCTTGGTTTTTTCTCACATCTGTAATGGCATACAAAATTGTTTTCTTTTCTTCTTTAGAAGGAATCAAATCATGGAGTTCCTTAACCTATTCGTCAATACTATCCTAATTATGAACTCTAATAGAAAGATAATTTGTCACTTCCCAAATTTTATGATCTTCAATATCGTGCAACCAGTTTGCTACCCTATCATCAACTTCAGCCATGGCTTCTAATTTTTTAATCTTCCTTTTAGTTATGTGGAGCTAATCTCAGAAGTATTTAATAATTATATTTTGACTATTATATAGCACATACATGTAGTCAACCTTGTCCTCAATCTTTGGGTAACTTGGTAACTTAATCTTAGGAGAGTGAGTAGGGAAATTGGGGGAAGGAACCTTAGGAGAGGATGAAGGCTCGAGAGCTAGATTTTTATTCTATTTGAGGATATTAACCAAGGTCTAGTCAGACTCAGTAGACTAGAACATGGAGGAATCCTCGAAGACCTTTGTCATGTTTTTCTATTTGTCCTTACTCTAAGGATTGACTTTGGTTGAAGAACGAGGGGGAAGAGTATCTAGAGAAAAGGATGAGGCTCCTTTAACATCCTTTTGGTTGGATGGCTTAACAAACAAATTAGGGTTGTTAGTGAAAGAGGGATTGAGATGAACTAGATAAAATTTATATAATGTAAGAATGAGTCCTTGATGCAAAGGAAGCCTCCCTTTAACCTTGATATTGTTAATTGACTGAGAAAGGGAAGAGTAATTCCATAAAGGAAAATTAAGTGTAATCCCATGATGGAAGTGATTTAACATAGAGAATAGATGCTCGTGTGAAAATGTTTAAATCGACCTTCCAAGGTGACAAACTTGATGAGTATCAACACCACATCTTTCCACTCTCCTAAAATGTCTTCTCTGTTGAAGTCATTCTAAAGTCGAGATCTTCTCTCTAGGACATAGTAACTTTTTGATCTTTAGGACGCAATAACTTTTTGAAGTCTTTCTTATGACACCCTTTCGAATTTCGAATTTCAAGGAGTGTCATTCCTTCAATAACTAGGCCAATCGATACTACAATAGACTCCATAGAAACCACAAAGGAAAACTCACCAAGGCTAATGCGCCCCTTATCCAAGATTTAGCGAAATTATTCGATAAATTCGGATCAAAATCCATCATTCCTTCAACATAAGTGGCCACATATCCCAACACTTGAATAGGCCAAAGAATAGGGTCATTTTTTAAATAATCGCACTTTTTGGCTCCTTTTGGATGAGGTCACCTCCCATGGCATACTGAAAATTAGAAAGCATAGAATGTCCCTGAAGAATGTAGCAAAGAAAACTGGAGACTGAAGTTTTTCTATTAAACAAACTGATACATCCAAAGGAAATCTTTTCAAAAAAAGCCTTTTTCTCGCATAATCATTATATAGACTATTGTTGCAGAAAATCATTAAAATGACATAAAACAAGACAAAAATTAACATGTATAATTTGATCTTTCAAGATTGCAACGCGAGCTTATTCATGCATGTCTTGTAATGAAGACCATGTTTGGATGGAGGTAGTAAAATACCCAATAGCGGCTAGTCTATTTGTCAGTTGTTCCCCTCTTTGAGGGTGTGTTGAAGTTTGATATTCAGAGTGTTGAAGTTTGATATTTGCCACATTAGACAAGATATTATAGATTTTGGCAATGATTGTTGGCGTATTGCATTAATATTGGTTAGTTTTTGTAAGTTAGATTAAAAAAAATAGAGTTGGTTGCCAGCAATGTAACTTCCCGTAGGTAGTTATACATAGGAATAATGGCTTATAAAGCCAATGCAAATGAATGTAAAAATCATTGGATTAAATTCAATGAAATATCATTCCATCAATATATTATGTTTTCTGCTTTAATATGTTATGTGGTATCAGAGCTTCTTACTCCTCATGTGCCTGGGAGATTAGAAATGCTAGATAAAGTAAAGGCATCTTCATTATTTGTGTTCACATTGAACTTCTTGCCAGAAAGTTCAAACTAGTTTTTGTTAGCGTCATTGCAGGCTTTAGTCACATCCTCCACAGTGTGCGATGTACCCAGCCAAATTAGAGTTTCTTTGTTTTTTGTTTTGGATCTTTGGTGCCCATTTACCCTACATTATATGCTGCTTCACCAATTTGGGAATTGTTTGACAGACAACATCATCCAAATCATCCAATGTGAATCAAGCTAATCTTAGTGCAGTTTATTCTATGATCTGACGTGTCTTTTCCCGTTAGAAAGTTATAGCACCATTTGAGAGTTCATAACTGTTTGTTTTCCTCAATTTCTTGCAAAGATCTCTCTTGGATTCATCATATTGTCACATCTTTTAAAAATCTTTGAATTGATTGGTTGAGAAGTTCAATTTTATCCCTGCGGTTGGGGTTCCTTGTTATGCATGCCAAAATTTTATTTTTATGTTGAAGATTCGTAATCAACTGAGTTACGCTTGAATAGTTTGAGTAACACCCCAATATATATGACTTATGATGCACAAGGTAGACTGCGATAGGAGCTGTGGGAGCAATAGCACGATGAGAAGCCAGTTTGCAGGATTACTGCAGTCTACTGGAGTCTAGTCTATGATTGCGAGTATTGCTACTTCCTTTTTCTACAAAGTTGTTTATATACTGGAGCAAAAGAGGTATCTTCTACATAAGGTACAAAGGGAGAATTAGTACTTTGACATGTCAAAGAGAACAATAATTTCAGATATATTATATCTTTTAATGCATCCATTCAAGGTTAAAGAAAGTGGTAAAGGGGAAGGTACGTAAGGATATAAATATATTTTGGATATTGTGTTTTGAATATGTGAGGATAATTTCTATAATAAAACTTGCTAGTGTTTTTGGGCCTATTCATACGAAACTTGGCAGTTTCAACAACCCCAGAGATTCACCACATTGTTATAGTGATGAAAGATTTATTTTTTAAAGAATAGAAAAGAGATTACAGGAGGTTGGAGGCAACAAAGGCAGTCCAAGTTCTCTATCATCTTGAGCTAGCTTCTCTGTTAGGGATGATTCATTGCATGAGAAGAAATCTATGTGTCCTTGAAAAGCCAGGGCTTGGCAAATTCGTCCCTAAAGAAAAGAGGGGGGCTTGACATATTTGGGTCCTTGAAGAAAAGAGGGGACTTGGCATCATGGTTGTCCCTTCAAGGAGCGAGGGGGTGCAAAATTTGAATATGATTTGTCGAGTACTTGAGGAGGTGATAGAAACACTCTGAGGAGAAGTGGACTTTCAAAGGAAAGGTGTATCATGTAAGGGCATGTCAGTGGTGATTTCTATAGCAGGGGAGAGATTGTTTCTACAACACTTGAGGAGGCATTAGGCACACTCAGAGGAGATGTGAACTTTCAGAGAAAAGGCGTCTCATGTGTAGTACTGGAGGAGGCATTAGACACACTCAGAGAAGATGTGTAATTTTAGAGGAAATGTGCCTCTTTGTTCATGGGAGGTGGGAACACTCATGTTGTGCAGATGGTTTTAGGTTATATGGTCAAAGATTCATTGATGCAGTTAGTTAAGTGTTTCTTAAGCGGTGCAAATGGTTTAAGGTTCTACGATCAAGAGATCCACTAATGCAGCTAGTTTGGTGTTTCATGAGTGAGCGAGGAGGATTAGTGAAGGTGTTTCATCAAAGTCTCTAGAAAGGTTGGGTTCAAAACTCTTGCAATGTTCCACTCTTATTCAAATTAACGTAATAAGGGGAGGGAATGTTTGCGTATTACATTAATGTTGGTTAGTTTTTTAGTTAGATTAATAAAATAAAAGTTAGTTTCCAAGAATGTAACTTCTCATAGGTAGTTATACATAGGAATAATGACTTATAAAGCAAATACAAATAAATGTAAAAATCATTGGAGTAAATTCAATGAAATATCATTGCATCAATATATTATGTTTTCTAATTTAATATATTAATGATGTCATAAACAGCCCACCCAGGAGCCAACTTCCCTAAAAGCATCATGATGACAATCATAGCATCTCCCTCAATGATGAGATTGTGGAAGCCATATTGAAATGGAAATTCAATCTGATAACGAGTTTCTACTACCTCAACCATATGGCTAGTTTGGACCCCCAAATTGATCACGTAAGCTAATTTCAAATTATCTTTTTAATCTCTAATGATCCCACCCCCACCTGCTCAACATGGGATCTCTAAAGAGGAACCATAAACATTTAGTTCAAGTCATTCAGGGTCAAACATAATTTCATAAGTTTTGTGTACATTTACACTTCATTGAGTAAGATAAAGAATGTGTGTTTTTATCGTATGATCTTACTAATAGGAAGGTAATATCATTGTAACATTATTAGGTAAGAAATGTTCTTAGAATTTGAATAGAAGAAAAATATCACCTATGTAACATCAAATAAATAGTCAAGTTAAATTTAATTTGTTTAATTTTAAAAAAAAAAAAAAGAGATAAAAATTCATAGAAGGATATCAAATGATCCTCAACCCAATAGTTAGTCTTGTCTAAAGCTATTGAGACTTATCTTAGTATCCAATTATATGTGCGACAAGATAATGTCATAAATCTTATCAGCCTTATTGACTTCCAGCTTCCAATATCTACAAATACTTTAGAGCTCATCAACTATTCCTAATGCTAAACTCAAAGCTTCTCATTCCTAATTTATCATCTTCATTATAATTTCTTTCCAGTTCATCGCTTCTTTTTTATAGAAGTCTAGAGATCAAAGTCATACATTCTACAATATCTTCACAATTTGGAACCCAATGGAGCTTGAGAACAAGGGCAAGGTATATTTTCGATGTAGCCCATCATAGATCATTTATCTTATAGTGCAACAGCCTCCAATGCCAATATGTGATCACACATGGAACATGAGAAGGGGGCATAGCATGAAATATTAGATCCCAGCATTATTCATCAAGCCAAATCAAACAGAAGAAGCATAATTGCAGAGACAAAAAGAAGACCTAGTAAGACCTTATGGTTGGTGATGAATTTGGTCGAGGTTCATTTGGAGCATGTTTTTGGTATTCTTGTTGATGCAAAGAGTTATGAACAGCGGATTTAGTCTCCAGACTGGATTTCATCCTTTGGCATGCTAGTGGGGCATGATAGTCTATGCGCCCAGATGGGTGCTACTATTGCTAAGTGAAAGAAGAAGCTTTTGATCATTAAGGAAGAATACAAAAAGGTTTTTACCATGCAGAGTGTTGTATTTGTTTGAATTTCTTAGTTCTAGTTTTTTGGCCCTTTGCCATTGTAAAAAAAAGGGGGAGAGAAAGAAGAAAACAAAAACATTATTCAAGTATCTACTTAGGGGGATTTTTTGGGATGGGGGATTTTTTGGGATGTTTTCATTTTTTGTTGTTTTGAAATCAATGCCAAAGGGGGAGATTGTTAGACATATTGATATGTTGCTCGCATTGTTGTCTTTAATGTCAAAACCTCCATACCGGTCTCTTGGCGATATTGATTGGTTGTTTGAAGTGTTGGTTGGATACTTGATAATCTAGATCAAAACCCATCATTTATTTAACATCAGTGGTCACATATCTCAACACTAGAGTAGGCCAAAGAATAGGGTCATTTTGTAAATAATCACACTTGTCCTTCTCCTTTTAGATGAGATCTCCTCTCATGGGATGCTGAAAATTAGAAAGCACAGAGAGCCCCTGAAGAGTGTAGCAAAGAAAACTAGATACTGGAGTTTTTCTATTAAACAAACTAATACATTCAAAGGAAATCTTTTTTAAAAAAAGCATTTTTACATCACATAATCATTACATAGACTATTGTTGTAAAGCATCATTAAAATGACATAATAAGACATAAATCAACATGTGTAAGTTGATCTTTCAAGATGGTGACACAAGCTTCTTCATGCATGTATTGTAATGAAGACCATGTTTGGATGGAGGTGGTAAAATGCCCAATAGCAGCTGCTCTATCTACTAAGTTGTTCCCCTCTCTAAGGGTGTTTAAAGTTTGATATTTGCAACATTAGAAAATATATTATAGCTTTTGGAAATGATGTCATGGACAACCCTCCCAGGAGTCACATTCCCTAAAAGCATCATGATGACATTCATAGCATCTCCCTCAATGATGAGATTGTGGAAGCCACATTGAAAGGGTAATTCAATCCCATGATGGGTTGCTGCTACCTCAACTATATTGGTAGTTTGGAACCCAAATTGACCACGTAAGCTAATTTCAAATTAACTTTTTAATCTCTAATGAGCCCACCCCTACCCTCTCAACAGCTCCCTAAAGAGGAAACATAAACATTTAGTTCAAGCCATCCAGGGTCATACATAATTTCATAAATTTTGTGTACATTTACACTTAATTAAATAAGATGAAGAATATGTGTGTTTAGTGTATCATCCCACTAAATGAAGGTAAGATCATTGTGAAATTATTATGGAAGAAGTGTTCTTACCATTTAAATAGAAGAAAACTATCACCTATGTAAACAATTCTACTAGATATTTTTCAATAACTAAAAATATATAACATAAAATAAATAGTCAAGTCAAATTTTATTTTATTTTATTAAAAAGGAGAGAAGAAGATAACAATTCATAAAAGGATATAAAATGATCCTCAACCCAATAGTATCAGTCTTGTCTGAACATATTGAGACTTATAATACAATGATAAGTCCGGCAAGATAATGTCACAAATCTTATCAGCCTTATTGACTTCCAGCTTCCAATATCTACAAATACTCAAGAGCCCATCAACTATTCCTAATGCTAGACTCAAAACTTCTCATTCCTAATTCATCATCTTCATTATAATTTCTTCCCAGGGCATTGCTTCTTTTTGCTACAGGTCTAGAGATCAAAGGCATACATTCTGGGTATCTTCACAATTTGGAACCCAATGGAGCTCGAGAACGAGAGCAAGGTATCTTTTCGATGTTGCCCATCATAGGTCATCTATCTTACAGCGCAACAGCCTCCAACGCCAATACGTGATCACGCATGGAGCATGAGAAGGGGGCATAGCATGAAACATTAGATCCCAACATTATTCATCGAGCCAAATCAGACAGAAGACCATTAGAACTCTTGCTGTATGGACTACCCTTGAATTCTTGGTTTTGATTTCTCATTTTTAAGCTCAATTTAGAGCAACAAAAACTTCAAAGTATCAATAGAAGTAGCAGCAAGGAATGTTGTTCTATCCTCACATCGAATAGTTTTAGATGAAGATTCATAGCATAGTAGGAAGCACATGAATTCTTTAATGGTTTGGTGATGCAGAATAATCTGCATTTTGTGGAATGTGGATCAGTTGGAGTTGTAAGTTTAGAAACATATTTATGCTCATCATCTTTAGCTTGTTTTGTTCTTTAATTCTAATCATTTCTACTTGACTTTAATATATTTTTTGGCCCGGGACCTTCTACCAAAAAAATTGTGGAAGATGTTATAGTTTACGTATAAACACTATCTCTTTGACCTAAAAATAATCATGAAATAATACATGAGTTCATTGATATTTCTAAATCAATTCCTACTCTAGATGATGGAAAAACTACAGTTTATAGCCATACATCCAGTTCCTACAAGTTGATTCAATAGTATTTCTACCTTTTTGCAAGTAAGATGGCATGTTTTACCACTCCACCCAATTTATGAATAGCTGGAGGAATAGGATATTTGTAGTGGGTGGTGTTAAAATGGAGATTTTGGAGGAGTTGATGGCTCAAGCCACTAGGGTGAAGTGTGAAGGAGAGAAAGTGCCCAGACTAAGTCAAAAATAAGCCTAGAAGGAATAAATTCCAATGTTCCTAGAAGGCAATGAGAGACTGAAGAGACATTAGAATGGGTTTAGTAGGGAAGGCTTACTGAAGCCATGGCAAAAGTAAGCTATCATTTGATAAGTATTTTATTGTGATATTGTTATCAGGATTCAACTGTGTAATTTTTGAGTCATATTTATTGACCCATGTTTCATGAGTAGTGGTTCATGAGAACCCATTTTTCATGAGAATGAATGGAACACTTAGCACTCATTGCATCTAAGTGATGCTCATAGAAGTGAAACACCAGAACTTCTTGGGAGATCACCCATACTAAGAAAATAGAGCTATTATAAGCTCTCCAACATGGATGTTCTAAGAAAATAGAGCTTTTCTTCCAGTTTTATTGTTTTGTTCATACACAAAAGGTTTCATTCAAATCAAATTTTCAGGGCAAAGGGAACTCAACTTGAAACCAAATTGGCCCAACAATTTTCAAATTAATCTCTAAAATGGATGTTCTAAGATAAAAACACACCAGCCCTGTAATCATATATGTTTCAAACACTGTATTCCCGAAAGCTTTTGGGAAAATAGAAAAGGATTCTAACCTGGTGCTCGCATATTCGTGCAATTTCCCAGTGCTGGAGAAAATGATGAGCCCAACTTGTGCATCGCACAGAATCGCCAACTCCTTTGCTTTTTTCTTCAACCCACTTCGCCGTTTGGAGAAAGTAACCTGCCTGCTGCTCGAATCATCGATCCTTCTGATAATAACTTTTCCTCGCGCCATTGAAGTATCTCTGAGCTTCAAATTCTCTCTGCAAATTTCTCAATAGGCCTGAATGATGAATTGTGCCGTGTTTTCCTTAACTGGTATGGGGAAAGTAATAAATTGAGTGTAGATGCAAGAATATGGGCAATGTAGTCAACAAACATTATGATTAGGGTTTTAAATATTCGGTGAAAAAGGCACGCGTTGGATTTCTGTTGGGTATTTGATAAAGAATCCTTGTGTCAGGCTGGATTTACAGAGAAAACAAGTTTGCTTTCATTTTTCAAAGAAAAGTTATCTATTTTCCTTCCATATGTCGACAGGTGTCTTGGACCACTCTTGTATTTCAAAGCCAAGCTTTCCTATTTTCACCAAAATGGGAAAAGTTGTGCGTCTTTGCCATTCTTGGATTTCCCTCTATATTAATTTAGATTGCAGGTCGTTATCCTTGGGAACACAAATGTTTTTTTCTAAATTTCCTCGTTGCATTACAGTTCAATATGTCTGATTTGGGAAAGATTAGTTAAATATTTCTGTCATTCTAGGAGAGTGATATTCCATTAATGAAAAGAAATCCAATCAGCAATAGCTAGCACATGGAGCTGAAAGAAGTAACTGGGGCCAAGTGGATAAAGAACTAGCAGAGAAGAAAAATGAATTCCAACTGTGAAAAGGAAGAGAGAAATAATTAATAAAAGGGTTGAAAGAGATAGGAGAAGGTGAGAACATCAGTAAGCAAATAAAAGATTCTCTAGCAAACAATCTTTACTGCATATGGCTACTTATCAAGCGAGTTGAATTGACAGTAAACGAAAGAAATGAATAGGAAGATATGAGTTATTTTAACAATAAGGAAGAGAATTTTTTTTACACAACTTTATATAGATGCAAAGCTAGATCAAGTATATTTTTAAAAAAGGAATGGGGTGTGTTTTAAAAAAGGAATGAAAGTAGTAACAATACAAAATGTCAAAATATGGGTACAGTTATATAATGGGAAAGTTTGGTTCAATGATAAAGTATTTTACAATAAATAAGAATATAGAATATAATTAATATATGTTATAAAAGAAAGTTGAAATGGTAGGCATGATTCTTAGAAGAGACGTTTTGCAGAGGTGCCTAGAAGAGAGGTAAAATAAGTTATTGTTCGTGTTGAAACACATGAACATGATGACTACAAAGTTTCAAATTTTGAATGATATCAAAAGGTTTTAGTTTAGAAGAGAAAAACAAAAGGTGGAAAAGGTCATGGAGTGGTGACTATTGTAGTGAGACAATCATTGGGAAGAATCATAAAAATAGGAAAAGAAGATTGATGTTTTTCATTAAGTAAAACAAGTTTTATAGGGTTCCTGAAACCCGAAACATAATTAAAATAAAAGCATTAAGCCCAGTCTAAAACAAAACAAAGCAAAAAGATAGAACAAGCCAACAGAGGCCAGAGCAAAAAAACAGACAACTTCTACAAAAGAAAGTAAAACAGGGTCAGCAGAAAAAACCAGGGACCCTCAAGATAAGTCCACCATCAGTGTGGCCTTCATGGCCTCGAGCAATTCCATGTTAGCAATAGACTCCTTGATCTTCTGGAGATCCAATGCCATGTCCTTGTCCTTAATCTTCTTAGTTTTGGCTCTAGTTCTCTTGTTGGGATCCTATTCATTGTTCTGTTCAGTCTCCACTTCCAAGTTGGCTGCCTCCATCCCATCTAATTTTTCCTCCAGCTTCTCGATGATCGTATTGGTGTGCTCTTTGGATGCTTTAAGGATATTATAGCTTTGCTCCACTATGTTTTTTAGGGTAGCTTCTACCCTAGTCATATTATCCTCCATTTTTTGTACTTTGCTTCTCAGATTCTCCTATTCCTCTGTATTGCTGTCATTTTTAGCCTTGTCATTGTCATTAACCCTTTTTTTAAGAACCTCCACTTCATGGAATAGCCATTTGATGCTTTTGTAGTTATCTAACATGCTATTCCAGGAGCTGTTGAGCAGGTCCATCTCAAACTCCTTGGTATTATTACTAAGCACCACCATAGATGGGTCAATAAACTCATCCAACTTAATATGGCCTCCCTCACCTTCAATGACGTTGTGGTTTATAATTTCTCTAGTGATCCCCATCTTTGTTGTTTTGACATTGAATTCACGCCATCCAATTATCTTCCCATGTTATGTCATATAACAACAGAACTCGCTATCCTGCCTATCATCCTTCCCTATATTCTGGGGTTGAGAGTTCTAAGGGGAAGGGATAGCCTGATTGGTCTCTTGGTAATCTCCCTGGAGCTTCCTCTTCAAATTGTGATCTGAAATAGGGGAGACATAGCGGGTCTTGTCCTCTGGAGATTTTCGGTCTGCTCTCAAATCCCTGTTCTTATCCTTTTTATTTTGGTTTTTACCCATTGTAGGTTGTTTTCTCTTTCTACCTTTGCCGCTGGAAATAACCTCCTCACCATCCATGTTCATACCATCCTCATTATCATTGTAATCTTCCTCTAAAGAAATAACCATGGTGTTCTATTTTTTAGGGGTAACCATTTTCTCTTTTTTAATGGTTTGCAGACTGACTCTGCACTTTTTGGAAGACAAACCCTAATTGTTCTTTTTCATTTCATACTCATCATTATCCTTAGAATTCAAACCATCACTATCTTCCGTCTCCAACGGAATGTAGTCCGAACCAGAGGCCTCCATCTCATCTTTCTGAGCCACCTCCTTCCCAAGGATTTGGGCCTTAAAATATTCATAGATTAAAAGCAAAAGGCCTTCATGCAGGGTAGGGTTAGCTATGGACTTCTCTATATACCCATTAATGTTTTTGATAGATAAAAGAAGCAAGAGGGTGCTGGCCCGTGGAACAGGGGACTAGAAGTACATTAACAGCATGTTAATGGCACTAGCCAAAGCTTGTAGCAGATTTGACTATTAGCACAGGAATTTAAAGTTTTGCCTCTATCAAAAACAAAAGTATCAGTTCTGCTTAAAAAGATATAACCAAAGTAGCTATTATCAACATCAACATCAAAAATA
>MU225209.1:269198-287359 GCA_018584345.1 Thuja plicata | reverse complement strand
TATGGGGACCAAAAATTAGATTCCATTGGCGATAATGTGTAAGAAAAGTATAAAATTAAATATCGCGCGGGGCGATGGGCCCGGGCATTGGACCGAATATTAATAATGGCCAAGCGATAGGGTGAAATGAATATATGTAAAACAATCGCCAATTCCCCGCTTGCCGACATGCGACATTCGCCAATTGGCGAATAATCGCCACTAAAGTTATCGCTGATGCCTTTCCCCTCCCATCGCAAGAAATAGAGACACAGACAGAAAGGAAGCTAAATAGAAGCACAGAACTTTTTTCTCCGAATTGTTCTAGATAGTTTTGTTTCTTTACCTTGAATGGTGAGTTTTGCTAAAGCGTCTGGGCACCCAGTAAGTGTGTGGGTGTGATTTGTAATGATTTCCTTTCCATCCTGTCTCGTACTTTCCATTAATGGAAAATCCATTACCATTCAATGCATTAACAATCATGATTAATATTAATAAATCCCTCCTTCCCATGGATTCAGTCATAAGCAATGAAATCCAACACTTCATGTGGGAGATCTCCTCCATTAAGCTAGCGAGTCTGCATGTCACTTCTCACTGCCTAGTTGGCAAACCAGTCAGCAACTTGGTTTTCTTCTCTAAACATGTGGGATAAATGAATCTTATCAAAGGTGTTCAAAAGGGAGCGGGTTTTCTCAATCATATTAGCTATAGTCCACGACGGCAGATATCTCATGTTAAGATAGTTGATTATGTTGCGTGAATCACCTTCTAACCAAAGTTTTTTGATTCCCAAGTCATGAGATAATTTACTCACTTGGAGGGTTGCATTAGCTTCCACGTAGTGATTGGTTTGTGTGTCCAATGGAAGGCTAACAGAAGCAATGCGCTGGCTAAAGCAATTTTGAATCACACCTCCACTTCCTGCCTTTCCAGGATTACCCTTGGCCGCACCATCAAAGTTGACTTTGGACCATCCTTTGGGAGGACAACTCCAGGTATAGTGTTGTCTTTTATCTATGGCCTTCAGGGGATTGGCGGAGTCATCTATACCTACAAAATTTTTAGTATTCCCACAAGTAATAAAATTTTTGAAAAGAGCATTGTGTATCTTCTCGTATAAAATTTTGGGATTGGAGCTACAATCCCTAAAGATGCGGTTATTGCGCTCTTTCTAAACTCCCCAACAGAGGTGAGGAAGAACCCATGACCAATTTTTTTGAAAGGAAGTGTTTTTGAAGGGTAAGGTCCAATGGGCGAAGATGTCCTTTACAGAGGAAGGGAAGCACCAATGCAAGCCAAAAAGAGACAGGATATACTACTAGACAGACCTAACAAAGGTATAATAGATAAAGAGGTGGTCCATAGACTCAGCTTGGCTTTGACACAGAATACACCTATTGGGGATAGGGATGTCGCGCTTGATAAGGTTATCAAAAGTGAGAATGCAATTTTGAAGTAAAAGCCAGTAAAAAACATTGATTTTGGGGATAAGGCCAGGTAACCAGGCTTTAGACCAAAAAGGGGTAGCCCCCAGATGCAACTGAACAGAGTAGGCAGAGGCCATAATGAAAGAGATGTTAGGGGATCCTTCCCATATCAAAGCATTCTGATTGTGAGAGAGGGAAATAGCATTCAAAGCAGTGAGTAATGGAGAAAGCTCCTGGGAAATAGAGGACAGATCCACCCAAGAATTAACTATTCTGTAATTACAAACTCTATCCCCAAAAAGTAAGGTGCATTCCTCCTTCCAAGAATTAAAGCAATCTATATCTTTCAGGGGCCCCGACAGAATCCAATTGTCATTCCAAAAGCTAATATTGTGACCATTTCTAATTTTCCATTTCGCTTTTGACTTGGCCAGGTCTTTGGTATTGAGAATGTCATTCCAGATACAAGAACCATTCGGGATATCATCACTTTCAAAGAAAGAATTCAAAGAAGCATTGGACAAGTATGTTTCCTCGATGAAATCCCTCCATTTCCCTTTACCATGGAAAATCCTCCAAATTTGTTTGGCTTGAAGCGCCTTATTGAAATTCCTAATCCTCCTAATTCCCAGACCACCATCCTTTTTGGGGAGACAAACTTTGTCCCAAGCAATCAAAGGGAAAAGTCTTTGCTCTTCCGCCCCAGACCAATAAAATCTTCTTTGGATTTTTTCCATAGCTTCAGCCACTTTAGCCGGGATAGAAAAGAGGCTAAGGGCATAAGTGGGAAGGTTTTGAAGAGTGGACTTGACCAACTAAATCTTGCCAGCTTGACTGAGACATGAATTCCCTTCCACCCTACCAATTTTCTATTGAACCTGTCAATGAGTCTATTCCAGAAAGATTCTGGGGGTTTGGCTCCAAGAGGAAGGCCCAAGTAGGTGGAGGGGAGAGAGCCAATACTACATCCTAAAATATCCGCCATTCTCCTTTGTCTGGCCTTAGGCGTGTTAATAAAAAAGAGGGAGCTCTTACACCAGTTGATTGATTGGCCAGTGGCCTTGGTATAGGAATCCAATAGGTGATTAACAACTCTAGCCTGATTAATTGAGGCTTCTCCTCCTAAGTTGGTGTCGTCAACAAATTGTTGATGAGAGAAAATGGACAAACTAGAGGATAGCCTGATGCCTTTCAACTCCCCTGAAATCTTATGACCTGAAATCGATCTTCCCAAACACTTAGCCAAGATGATGAAAAGGAGAGGAGATAGGGGATCCCCTTGTCTCAGGCCTCGAGAAGCTTTGAAGAAGGCTGAAGGAGACCCGTTAACCAAGACTGAAAATGAAGGCAAAGAAATGATGTTATTAATAAATATGGACAAAGATATTAGGCGGTAGATCAACAATCGATTTTGCTATTTGTTATTTTACACCTCCTAGTACAACATCATATAAGGAAAACAATTTAGATTGTGGTAATACATCTATAACATTGACAAAGGACATGCTAATTTATAGTACCTCTATCATTAAGTACATTTCTTACTTCCCTCTATATATAACAACCTCCTAATAATGCTCTTTAGAATCACACATAAGTGTATGTATTTGTGTATATGTAGTCCTAAGGACAAAATTTTGCCACCCAAGACAAAATATACCAATTGAACTCAATTTTAGTTCCACTCCAAAAAGTCTAAGATCCATTTATATCTGATCTCTAATCATTAAGACATATTAACTCTTCATCACAATGCCTTCCTAGTCAAAGTAACATCAATCCAATTTCAAGTAAAACATTTTTATTTATCATCTCTTTATCCATCTCATACGTACGTTTCACCTCATATATTAATCTCTGATCTAATCTTCATTTCTTTATCATCATTCATCTTAAACATCTCAATCGATTCCATTCTCACCACTCATGTGTCTGCTTTTAAACTGTTGGCCTGTTATAATAACAACATTGTGATTCTTCCTAGAACTGAAAACAGCTGAGACAGTAAAAGGACTCTAATTTGTCTAATTTTTTCAACTGTTTCTTTATCTTTGCAACTTTATTTGTAATAGATTTCAATAACCCTTCAAAAACCTGCTAAATCTTATATCATGTACAATGTTATGACTTCAAAATCATGAATCCAGATGATGGACAAGCAAATATTTAATCAAACCAATGAGATTAAACCAATGGTATCACAGCCAAACTAATGCAATTTCCTTACATTTTTGCGATGGAAGAACAGATATAATGATCTCTCTTTTGGGGATGGAAAACTAAATAATATTAAATCCTTCAATTTTTATTTACATTTAAATATTCAATGGGGTGATGCCAATACGATTTTATTTCTCATTTCCATAATAACAATACAGTATAGTGGATGAACTTTTAATTGATTACTATTATGATAAATGTAATTCGAAACACTTCATGGATTATCATCATAGGATCCCGAAACTAGTAGTTTCCTCGTCGTCATAACTTTCAAAAATTAGAAGTTTTGTGGTATCGAGAAAAAGCAAAACCTTTTTCTTTTAGTCATTTGTCGAAGAGTCATTTGCCCTGTCCGCAAAACCTAATTCTTTTTTTCTGCCCTTGCACGTAGTCGTAAATTCATAGGCCAAATTTTTCTTAATTCGGGCCACTCTTATACCAGCATTGATTCGGCTGGTTTGGCTATTTTTGTCATGTCTCTCATCAAGATGTGTGTAACAGGAAACATTAAATTTTTATAATATTATAATGTTTTTTCCAAGATCTTGATAACTATACAAAAGATGAAAGTGAGGAAAGATTGGTTCTTCCTCTCTATCAAAGACATTGAATTCTAATCTTTCAAAAAGGAGATATTATCATTTTAAATAATTAAAATGAGTTTTGAGGAAATCAAGTCTTGTTGGGTGTGAAGATCTATTATTATAAAGAATGAGGTCAGGATTGTGTCCTAAATAACTTTGATGGAATGAATACATTTAAGTTCTTAACTCTGAGTTAAAGAGGTGTCAGCCTAAGGTTTGTGTTCCAAGGAGCTAAAAGACTATTTGGGTTTGGTATAACAACCATCTAACAAAAGAAAAATTGCAAGCTCGTACTTTTATGGATCTAATCTTAGGAGTTATTTTAGATGTAATAATTAGTTTACAAATGGTATTTTTTGTATGCTTTTAGTTCAAGAAATTGTCATGTTTCAATTTTATTATTTCTCTTCTTAAATATTAATTTTTTATTACAATTCTTTCATTCTTCACCTATAATTAGATTTAGGCATGTAAACTTGACCTAAGCTATTTCTATATAATTATAGATCCAAACTCTAAAATTTTAGAATTCAAATTCAAATTCAGAATAATTTTTTCAACTCCCTCCTACTAGCTATTGTGAGCTAATGTAATACATTTATGTTGATTTGTATATTAAGTCAACTAAGGTATTTTAAATATACTTACTCATTTATTTGAAAATGTCCAAGATAAGTAGTTGCTCACATCCAACTAGCCTAATTATTCATAGGCCTTCTAGTCATGATGTATCCAATAGCCTTGGTCCTATATAACAAATTATAACAAATTATCTTTCTCAAGACTACAATATCTTACAATGACAAACAAACTAATTCATAAAACCTAAACCCCTAATACCATACTTTATTGATACATATCCACCAATAACACATATACCTCCTAGAACTCTCACTAGATCGACAATGTCTAAGTTCATGCCAACTAAGAAACATATCGTTTAAAATCAACACTCACATTAAGAGTGTGATTTATGTGTCAAAAATGTAATATCAAAGAACATATATATTTATCTCCTCGTTACAAAATAATTCAAATTCTATCTAGTGTGAGAAAGTTTATTTAAATATTTATCTCAGTATAGGAAAGAGGTATACCACATATGAAAGAATCCAATAAGCAATAGAAAGCACATAAATCTTAAAGAAAATAATTGGGCATGTAAGTAATCAAAGATCCAACAAAAATGTAAGGATACCCAATAAAGAAGAAAATTAAATTCTAAATGTGAGAAGAAAGAGAGTAATATAATAGAGTTCTAGAAATATATTAATAGAAGTGTTGAAAGAGACCAGAGAAGAGGATAATATTGGTAAGCTAGAATAAAATACTTTATATCAAAAAAAAAAATAGTAATGGATCTATACACAATAGTTTATAACACTAATAACATAAACTATTGTGAGTTGCTTGGATATGTTGTATTGGTTATTTGGATCTTCTTTTTTCCATTTTTATGATTCTCTTACTAAAATTATCACTATGGGCAACCCTTTACCATATTATTTTTACTTTACTCTTTCATTCCAAAATGAAACCTTATATCCTTATTAAAAAAAAATAGAACACTCAAAAAAATTATTGTAGGAAATAAAAGTTAATGGTGTATTTGAAAAGTAGGAGAATCATAAGTGAAATGAAGGGAAATGGCCTAGTAGGTAATCTAAACATGCAAATTAGAGATCAAACCTACTCTGATCAACCATTTTATTAGGGGATATCAACACTTGATCCAACTTCAATCCAATGAAAACTAGTAAGAGCTAGATGCAAAGTGGTTTGGAAAGATTCACCTCATCCATTAATCTCAAGATATAATATTCATGTGTATGTTTCACCTCATTTATTAATCTCGGATGTAATCTTCATTAATTTATCAACATTCATCTTAAAAATTGATGCCACTCATGTGTCTCCTTTTAAACAAGTAGCATATTATAGTCAATTTTATTGTGATTTCATTAAAAAAAATTACAAACAAGAATTGAAAATTGTCGAGATAGTAAAAGGACTCTAATTTTTCTGATTATTTTTTAACTGTTTCTTTATCATTGCTACTTTCTTTGTAAAAACCAACTTTATCTTGAATAAAACCAATGTGATGACATTGTGATATTTCTATCAAGTTTCAACTATATAGCTTTTGAGTCAAACTCATTGATCCATGTTTCATGAGTAGTGGTTCACAAGAACCCATCTCTCATAAAAATGAATGGAACAATTAGCACTCATTGCATCTAGACGATGCTCACATAGGTAAAGCATCGGGACTTCTCTAGAGGTCATGACCTATCCCAATACTACTCCAGCTCAAGCACACTTACCACAAAGTTTTCTCTAATATTATGACTTCATAGTCATATATACATATGATAAACAAACAAATATTGCATCCAACCAATGAGATGAAAACAATATTATTCCAAATAGAAGTGATATCACAACCAAATTAGTGTACTTTCCTTTAATGTTTGCTATGGAAGAACAAATATTATGAACTTACTTT
Organism: Thuja plicata; assembly: GCA_018584345.1. Taxonomy (NCBI): domain Eukaryota; kingdom Viridiplantae; phylum Streptophyta; class Pinopsida; order Cupressales; family Cupressaceae; genus Thuja; species Thuja plicata. The sequence continues at coordinate 280,640 of MU225209.1, read as the reverse complement.
TAGAGATGGAAGAACAAATATATTGAGTCCTTCAATTGTTGTTTACATTTCAATATTAAGTGGGGTAATGCCTCCACGATTTTATTCCTCATTTCCATAACAATCAATTACACTGGATGAACTTTCAATTGTTAACTATTTTGATAAAATATGGTTCCAAACATTCCATGGATTATCGTCGTGGCTTCCCAAAATTAGTAGTTTTCTCGTCGTCATAACTCTCCAAAACTAGAAGTTTCATGGGATAAAGAAAAAGCAAAACCTTTTGCTTTAATCAAGCCACACTAACTGTGGACATTTGAAGAAGCGCCATTTGGATGTCCGCAAACCCTAATTTTTTTCTGCCTTTGCACGTAGTAATAAATCCATTGGTCGAAGTTTGCTTAATTTTCTTCTGCCCTTGGAAGTCGTCATGAATTCATTGTCCAAAGTTTGCTTGAATGGGGCCACTCATAGGAAGTTCTTAAACCGAGATTATATTGAACGTTTATCGATTCGACAGCACGCACGCAGCGTTGATTCGGTTGGTTTGGCTGTTTTTGTCATTTCACTCATCAAAATGTGTGGAAAAGGAAATTTTATATGATAAGGTTTCTTCCAAGAGCTTGATTACTCTCCAAGGATGAAAGTCGGAATCCACATCAATTCTAAGCCTCATAATTTGATATGAAAGAATCCTTCTTGCCCTATATGAAAGATATTGAAGTCCATTCTTTTAAAAAGGTGATGTCATAAATGAGTTTAAGACGGATCAAATTCTTATTGAGTGTAAGAATCTATTATCATAAAGAATAAAGTAAAGAATGAGTTTGAGATTGTGTCAGCTTACGATTTGTACTTCTATATGTAAAGACTGAAAAACTTACAAGTATGCCACATAAGCTTTTAACATAATAAGTCGAAAGTTGAAAAGTTGAAAGACCAAGTCGACATCCCAATCAATAAATTCCAAAATTTACACCAATGAAGTAGATACATGCCGACCAACTTGTCGGTTATCAGTAATCAATCTAACAAATTACATGGTACATCAAATTTTATTACATTCAGAAGTGTCGACCAACTTGTCGATCACCAAATAAAGTACATCCAGAAAGATAGAGGAAAAAGAAGAAATATGAGCACTAGAAAGTATCAATTCATCGGGTTCTGTCTCCTGATCCTCGGACTGAGTCCCTTACGCTTCCTTGAGAACAGAGGTGTGGTCCAGGCGCTTTTACCGCCCAACCGTGGAGTAGTCAGCTCCGGAAGTGATGAGCTTCCCCGGGGTTATTCCTGACACGAAGAACACCCCGTCCCTGCACGAGAGGCCTAGCTTCTCGCCACTGGAAAATTCGGATGGTCTTAGTGCAGCCGTGCAACTTAACCTACAAGCACATATGCCTACAATAGGTTCTATACATCGGATGTAGCAAGGGGTATAAATAACCATGCATGACAATAAACAATGCATTCATTTTGGCCAAAGTATTAATCCAGATTTGAACTGGCAGGTAAATACAAGAATTCACCCTCCCTTGTAATCTACATTCGGCACAACTCCCATCAATTGATACATTCCATAATACCATGAAAAAGAAATAAAATAACAGCATCTCAAAAACTTAGTTAATAACATTTCTTCAAGAAGTTTCACATCACGCAAGTAATTGAATCTGAGATGATGTGTCGTAAAACAGAACTACTTCAACTAATATATAATTTTTAATACGATTAAAAGTTGATTTCAACCATTCCAATCAGATAGTTAAATGAGTAAAACACCATATGAAAGAATTGTTAGCTAAAAGAAAGAGTTGTTAACTTAGCAATGCATGAGACTACCAGATGAAATAAAATGCCAGGACTGCAACCGGTAGGCTATTCACAGCGCACTCTAATAAATCTTAAAATGTACAGCAGTGTATTGTTATAATAAATAAAAAAAATCAACTGCGTTTCCAACACATACAGCCAGCTATCGCAGAGAGTTAAAATCAAATGCATTACTTAATTACTTAAAGGTAATAACCACCTAACCTATCAAACAGAGAGTTCAAGATGACACGCTCCTGGTACAATAAACTGGTGCTCAAAACATAGAAATGTATAAGAGGTAGTCAGCCAATTTAAATAAGAACGGCTACCTCTGTAGCATGTTCATCTTGTAGTAGAAGATGGTATGCATAAAAGGAAATAAAACACAAAAATATTGTATCCCAGGGTTTCTACGGTAAGGAGCACAGAAGAACTACCCAACCGTCTTTATGACAGACATGGAAGCAGCTTAATGTGTGACCATGAAAATGCAGACTGGTCTCCACAATAGGTAGAATGGTCTCCACGGTTCTTATAGCCCAGTCGTCGCGTTACTACAGAAAAGACAAGGAATTCAGAGCATGGAAAAGGTTTAAGGATTCCGCAGGTGATGAGTTATGAACGATACCCACAGGTGGAGCGATATAGAATGGAACTAGCATCAACGCCTGTTGGTAGTGCATGGTAGTGCTTTCACTAGCATTAAGTTTTCGGTCATTACATACAGCCAAATTCATAACTATTACGTTAAGTCATTTAACAGGAAGTGGCAAAAGATCATTTCCTCTGTAATACAATGCAGTTTTTCAATGATTTAACATTTACACATTCAACAACCACAGATTTTAGGGAAAACGACATTAACTAGCCAAGATACTAACAAAGAGTGCGCAATCTTTGAAAAATAATTAGTAGAATGGTTTTATTTTGGAACCTGGTAGATAAATGGTGAAAATTCCTCCAGCTGTAACTTGGCCTACAGTATTCATTTCAGCTCTCCTCACATTTCCCTCTAGCTGTTGTCTGTACCAATTTCCTCCAGTTGCCTCCGTTTTCCTATAACCAAAAAGAAAGAATGCCCAAAAATCTATTCTATTCAAGAATCTTTTTTTTTTCTTTCTCCTTGTACGAGCAAGTGAGCATGCCTCCTTTTATGGAGTGCGGTCTTTTAATATCTACGCCTCCACTCTTCCCCTCCAACCATTTTTTTTTTAAAAGTACACTTCATTAATCATGATTTTGGTTAATTCTAATTTCCAGCATTTATAAAACTAGCTTAATTATAATCTCATTTTCCATTAAAAAAATATATATAAACAAAAATAAACAATTATTTGCAAATATACATTTATTTATAAATCACAGAGCACTCATAGCAAATGAATAAATAATCATATAGTGGTGTGTGCGTGGCACTACTGCATCTGAATCTGACACTAGGCGGGGAGCTAGATCTCTTTCCTCGACCACACCCATGTCCTCCGACCTGCAACCACTCAAACACTCGACAAGAAACTAACATCAGTAATGCACACGATAATTATACCTCCAAAATTAACTAATCATTTTAAAACTACAACATTTGCCAATTTTGCCATCTCATTTTAAATATACAAAGAAAATTAACCATTTTTCATAGTTACCCAGACATGTCGATTCATCCAAGTCGGCATAAGTCGACTGAATGATCCGCATAATAAGGAGGTCGCAAAACCGGTCGTGACACTATATCATGAAGCTAATGACTATTTGGGTTTGGTATAACAACCATTCAACAAAAGAAAAGTTGCACTCTAATGCTTTTATGAATCTATTCTTAGGAGTGTATCTTAAATATAATTCATTTATAAATGGTAATATTGTGTGTGATTTTGGTTCATGAAATTATCATATTTCAATTTTCATTTCTCTCTTTAAATATTAATTTTGCATTACAGTTCTTTCGTTCTTCATCTTTAGTTAGATAAATGTGGATTTGACCTAAGTTATTTCTATATGATTGTGGATCCTAAACTTTTAGATTTTAAATTTAAAATAAATCTTGGTGATTCCCTCCTACTAGCTATCGTGAGATAATGTAACACACGTTTATGTTGACTTGTACACTAGGTAAACTAAGGTATTTGAAAATATTGATTCATTTTTTTGAAATAATCCAAGATAATTAGCTTATTGCATTTAAATATCCATGGTTATTAATAGAGCTTCTACTCTTGGTGCATCCAAACCATATAAATTATGTTTCTATATAATAAATTATCTTTCTCAATGCTAAAACATCCCATAGAGACAAACAAACTAATATACATAAAAAAAATTTAAAAGCCCTTGATACCATATCCTAATGAAACATAACCACCAACAACGCATATACCTCCTTGAACTCTCACTGCAATGTCTAGATTCATGCCAACTAAACAAACATAAATTTTACCAATCTACTCAAACAAAGGGTGTGACTTGTGAAAAAAAAATATAGTATCAAAGAACATAGATAATGAACTCCTCATTGAATAGCATTTAAATTCTATCTCATTGGAGAAATATTATTTAAAAGAATTTATATCATTCTAGAAAAGAAGTATACCACATACAAAATAAACCCAATTAGCACTAGCAAGCACATAAAGCTTAAAGAAAATAATTGGGCATATAAGTAATCAAAAAGCCAACCAAAAAAAGGATAATCTATAAAGAAGAAATTTAAATTCTCAATGTGGAAAGAAAATTATAATAAAGTTCGACATATATTAATAAAAGGGTTGAAAGAGCATAAGGTAGATGATACTTCTAAGCTCGAATAAAATATTTTGTAGGAAAAAAATTAATATATAGGACACATTTATGGAGAAGAATTGAAAGAAAAGGAAAAGAGGAATGGAAAAAAATACCTATCATGAAAATAAATAGAAGATAAGAACAAATTGTTAAGAAATAAAATGTTTCTCAAAGGCACACAAGTTTGGATAGGTATAGATCTCAAAATATCTAGAAGAAAGAAGAAAGGAATGGGAAAAAGTAGTAACAATAAGAAATGCAAGTAAAGGTACATAGTTATATAATGGGAAATCTTTGTAAAAATAACTAAGAGGGGGGGCGAATCAGTGGCCTCAAAAATTAATCCAATAATCCAATATGAACTTATATCACAAATATAATACCTTCAACTATCATTCAGTCCTACAAGATGTATGCCTTGTGTAATCTTATCAAATATATAATGCTCGTTGAATATATTGTTTAACTATTTCTAGTCTTTACCGAATAGCAGCAATTAAAACTTAGTGTTTACCGACCAATCTTGTTTTAGTAATGGGGTCTATACAGGATCATGGTATGCCAAAAACTAGTGATGTGAAAAAATCAGTTTTTCACTCGTCCAAAAGTGCACCCAAAAGTTTGTTGACTTTTGAGTAGGCCTGGGTGTCAGTACACCTGGCCAAGCTAAAAGCTAAAGCTAAAGCATTATCGGATGTCCGATAATATCTGATGTCCAATAATATCTGATGTTCGATAATATCGGATGTTCGATAATATCGGATATCCGATATTCATCAGTCATAATATATTGTTGCCTGTGGCTGCATTCAACATTTTCATTGTGAAAATGTTGAAGCAGCGAGAAGCCGAGCCCCTAAAATCGCATATATGATACCTATCTGATATCATATTTTCTATAGTACACAAGGTAAGTGAAATTTTTTAGTTTCACTCTTTCTTTTTGTTTTTGCATTGAAATTTTTTATTTTTTTTTAAAACTAGGTTTTATATGATATTGTGTATTGTTTTTTAAAATTGATTATAAACTAGAGTTGAAATTTATATTGTTTATTCTTTTTTTTTTTGAATCAGACATGGATTTAGACCAATCCAAAAACTCTCCCTCTTAGTCTGGGAACAATCCAGAATCACCTCAAAACAATCCCCCGCCTTCAGAAGACCAACTGTTCTCAAACCCTCGACCAATACAGGATCTCATAGGAGATAATCTAAATCATCTTAGAGGATATCTGAACACATATGCGAATATCCCCACCTTGTGTCTCATGTTTTCCACGCTGAACTCCATTATTGAGAGCATGGAGGAACTCACAGAACAACACAATGTTGCACTTCTTTGGCGTGAATCCATGCACTCCCAATATGATGATGGGCTTGACTACAATCAATTTATGGATCTAAACATAACAAAACATGACATATGTAACATTTTTGTTGATCCTAAAACTTGTTTAAAAGTGGACCCTAAAAAAACCAAGTTGTCAATTAAATGGTGTACAAATGATGCAATACGTGACAACTTTTGGGATCGTTGGTGGATGGTTTTTGATAGACCACCCCACAGCGATTTGGATGTCCCACTCTATTTCATTCGTAAAGTATATGCTGAATTTGTGCTCGGTCACAAAGTCAATTACTGGAGCATGAGACAGATCCAGGGCGTGGGCTTAGGCACTCCCCAGGACAGGCCAGGGGCACAGCAGGTGAAATCCCACACATATGTCCCCCCTCTTGAGATTTCACCACCTCCCACTGTATAGCATCTTGACATTATTGCCGAGGCCGGCTCACAAACTATTCAAGCCATTCATGCCTTGAGTGATCTACTTGTTAGGAAGAGTGTGGCATTGTTGCCTCTTCATACTGATGCTTCTGGCCCTTCCACATCCTCCATGAGCTCACATGTTTGTGTGCCTCATACTTGCGTTATGTGCAAGCATATGTGCTTGGGTCCCCTGAATGATAGTGATGCATATAACTATGTGTTCGAGGTGGACGATACTACACAGCACACTACAGGCATTGAAGCACCCCATGGAGATGTGCATCAGGGGCATACAGAGCCATGGACTCCTACTATTACAGTAAGAGTAAACAATTAACTTGTTACATTGTATTTAATTTTAAATGTTCATATTTTTAATAGAATTTTCTTATAATGATTGCCCACTTATATTTTTTATACATGTTTCTGTAATCTATAAAAATCAGTTATAAAGGAACATAATAATCAGATTAAAGCATTCTACAACTAAATAAACAAGCTACATACAAGATTTGATAGAAAAGAAAGCTTAAAAATATTAAAGATTAAGGAGGGAAAACCTCCCTAAAACTAAATCCAAGGTCGCTTTTGATATTTAGATGTGTCCTCAATTTGGGATGTGCGCTCAACTGATATGTGCTTCAATGCTTCAAGATGGATGATTGGGTATTGAAAACTGCATGGCAACTCTTCTTCAAAGATTGGATTATCTAAGCTAAAACTGACAATATGACGTTACTTCAAAAGATGGGTGAAATGTGAAGGAATGAGCCTTCTATTTATAGGAAATGGGGTTGAAAATGGGTGGTTCCGATGCAAAGCTGAAGAGAGGTCAGGATGCCACTAGAAGAGAGCACATGGATTGTGCTTCTTCAAGTGCATCAAATTGTGACACTTGTCACAATATTATTGGGTTGAAAGTAGGGAGGAATGTGACCATTTAGGAAAATAGACCAAGAAGCCTCTAGAAGATAAGGCTCATAAAGAGGGTGTAAGAGGAATTTATGAGGGTGTAAGGGATATTTATGCTTATGGATAAGCATGGCTTGAGAAAGTTGACTTTGGGGAAGGAATTGAATTCCTAATCCAAAGACTAGGAATGTGACATCATTAGGGAGAGATTAGGATTAGGATTAGGATTAGGACTAAGATTAGGATTAGGATGGGTGAAGAGGTTAGGATTAGTTTGAACTCAGGGTTAGGTGGTTGGGATTGGTTAGGTTAGCATGTGTGAAGAGGTTGGGTTGAGTTAGAACTCAAGGTTAGGTAGTTGAGAGGGGTTAGGTTAGGTGTTAAAGGGAATATTAATGAATGAATTAAATGATTTAACATATTCATTCAATAATAGGAGGAATAAGGATTTAATTAATTATTAAGCTATTGGTTGGTTTTAATAATTGATCAATACTATAGCCAATTAATTAAATTAATTAGGGCTAGGGGATGACATAGGTCAATTAGGTAATGCTTAATTACTTAGCTGATATGTCCTAGAAGGCACTAAATATGATTGGTTAAGGTAATCAAATTTAGGTGTCTACATTTTTCCCCTCTTTGACATAGGGTTAGAATAACACTCTTTCAAATACGTTTAAACTAATAGACAACGCGAAGATGTGGACATAGGCAATGAAATTTCCCCAGAGTGAAAATTAGGATAGAATTTGGCTAGGGATGATGCCCCCTTGAGAGGATGGCAGGGAGGAACAATGAAGCCCTGGCGGCGTCTCGAAAAGATGACAAAGAGCGACAAGATGAGGGAAAGAATAGAAGAAGGAAGTAGAAGAATGGGGGATGGGAGAGTCAGGTTTGCATCAGGGATGAAGGATTAGGTATGGGATTAGGATTATGGCTAGGGATGGGATTTTAGCTGGGGTGTAAAAAATAGGATGCTATCTAGGATGTAACTAGAGTGAGTGATATAAAGCAAACAAAAAGGAAGAACCTCTCGAAGAGAGTTCAAGTTTCTTGTTTTGACAAGGGTAATTTCTAGGAACAAAGTTTGATGTCTCTTGATCGGTGATGAAGATAGGATATGCTTGGGCTTAAGAAAGCCAATGATAATGATTGATTAGGTCAAACAAGAGGAAGGATACATCCTACAAGGACCCGTTGATGATGATGATATTTGAAACTAAGATAAAAATCAAGATAGTCTAGTTTAAAATTTCGATTTTAATAATGGAAAACAATAGCTGAACTAAGAAGGAGGGATGATCTTAGGTGTTTTGAGATTCACACTAAGTCTAGTTATCACCACAAATGAGCACACAAATCTTTCACATGATACAGGGATAGGAGGATTAGGATTACTGCTGGGATGGTAGGATTAGGATGATAGGATTGCTGAGGATTTGGATTTTGCTGGGGGGATTTGGATGGGGGGAGATTATCTTGAAGCTTGAGTGAGGGGTGTTCTAGGAGGGAACACCACCATGGCTTTGAGCACTTATTTTGATATAGAATATGATACTATGCACTAAGGTATGAAGAACCAAGGCGACATTGTACCACATGCATAGGACTGACACAAAAAACATGCAAGGGTTGCCCCAACATCACACGTGACACTCAGAGAGACCATGGCAGAAATGATGCTGGAAAATCCCACAAGCAAATGACATTTCCCAAGTGCAGCATGTGAACCCAAATAGATTACATACATGCAAGGGTCATATCCGACTGACTCACAAGCAGAAAACAAAAAGATCAAGTTTTGTATCCCAGGTGCATCCATTCGTAACATACCATGATATAAAGAATCATGGAAACTTTGAGGAGGAGGAGAACTAAGAGAATTAGGAATGATAACCAAGAACCAAAATCAAATTTCAAGATCAAAAATTCAATAACAAGACGCCTTTTGCCAGAGAGATCAAACGATGTGGAATGTTGATTTGAATTAGGTCAACATGAAGAAGGATACATCCTCAAGGACCCATTTCCCTGGTGATGTTTGGATTTAGGTCAACGAGAGGAAGGATACATCCTCAAGGACCCATTTCCATGGTGACGATGATTGTTGTTTTAACTGATTGGCCAAAGATGTGTTGAGAGAAAATTGTTTGAACCAAGATTTTGTCATAAGGAACTTGCTGAAGCACATGATTTGGAAATGAAACTGGATAACTTTTGGCAAGGAGACCGACCGAGGATGCGAGATATGTACAAGCGAGACCAGAGTCAATATTGGACTGATATGTCCAAGATATGCACAAGACTGAAGCTCAGGGATTGGGATTGGTACGAGGCAGATATGCATGGTGTTGCCCCAGTTGATCCAAAAGGCCAAGACAGCAGGAAGGGTGGATGGGGTGCGTTGGATGCGGGAATGATGTATCTCAAAGAGACACAAGGATTTGGGAAGGATGCATCCCAATGATGATGATTGGATTATGATCAAGACTTGCAACAAGGCTAAAGATATGAGTGGATCGACTGGTTGATGTTTGCTTGTGCTCTTGGATAGCTGGAGGCTACGGATAGGAGTTGCATGTGGTGGTAGGAAGAAAAGAACATTAGGATAGGAATGAATGGCATCGGATGCATGAGGATAGCCTAGAGCTATATACCAATGACAAGGGAAGAAACAAGTGATGGGATATATGAAAGGAGGAATGAGAAGATGGAGGAGATGTTGGGGAATGAGGAGAGGGAAGTGTTGCTGAAGGATTGTGGATAGGAGAGGAGGATTGGGAAATGACAGGTGGATACGAGAAGGTCTCCAAGGACTATGTCACCAAGGAATAGAATGCCCCCACTTAGGATAGGTCATGCATGTGAGGAAGCATTAGGAGGGAGTACAAGAGGATGGAAGAGAGGATAACAAGAGGATGATGGAGTTGAATGAAAGATAGGATAAAGGGTGGATAAGGGAGGAAGATAGTGCAGATGGATAGATGGAAGGAAGGATGGGTGGATAAAAGGATAGGTGGATAAAGAAGGGAGATGGGATATGGATGTCAAGAGATGTCCAAAAGCATGTAGATAGGGTGGCCTGTATATTTCTCATCAAGATCCAGAGGAGGATGGAGGAAGTAAAAAGGACAAGACATGATATGGATGGTGACCAAAAGGAACTTGCCCCCAAGTGTGAAGAGAAAATAGATGGAGGAATTATGCATGATGCCTGTCCCACCGGGTGTGCCAGAATGTAAGCTATGAAAATCAGTTATAAATGAACATAATAATAAGATTAAAGCATTCTACAACTAAATAAACAAGATACATACAAGATTGGATAGAAAAGAAAGCTTAAAAAAAATAAAGATTAAGGAGGGCAAACCTACCTAAAATCGAATCCAAGGTCGCTTTTGATATTTAGATGTGTCCTTGATTTGGGATGTGTGCTCAATTGATATGTACTTCAATGCTTCAAGATGGATGATTGGGTATTGAAAACTGCATGGTAACTCTACTTCAAAGATTGGATTATCTAAGCTAAAACTGACAATATGATGTTACTTCAAAAGATGGATGAAATATGAAGGAATGAGCCTTCTATTTATAGGAAATGGAGTTGAAAATGGGTGGTTCAGATGCAAAGATGAAGAGAGGTTAGGATGCCACTAGAAGATAGCACATGTATTGTGCTTCTTCAAGTGCATAAAATTGTGACACTTGTCATAATATTATTGGGTTGAAGGTAAGGAGGAATGTGACCATTTAGGGAAATGGACCAAGAAGCCCCTAGAAGATAAGGCTCATAAAGAGGGTGTAAGAGGCATTTATGAGGATGTAAGGGATATTTATGCTTATGGATAAGCATGGCTTGAGAAAGTTGACTTTGGGGAAGGAATTGAATTCCTAATCCAAAGATTAGGAATGTGACATCATTCTAGGGAGAGATTAGGATTAGGATTAGGCCTAGGATTAGGATTAGGATGGGTGAAGAGGTTGGGATTAGTTTGAACTCAGGGTTAGGTGGTCGGGATTGGTTAGGTTAGCATGTGTGAAGAGGTTGGGTTGAGTTAGAACTCAAGGTTAGGTAGTTGAGAGGGGTTAGGTTAGGGGTTAAAGGGAATATTAATGAATGAATTAAATGATTTAACATATTCATTCAATAATAGGAGGAATAAGGATTTAATTAATTATTAAGC
>MU225209.1:199977-211191 GCA_018584345.1 Thuja plicata | reverse complement strand
AAAGGCTTAGGATAAAAGTGATTTTATTATTTAATTAAAAGAGATTTTTAATTAATTAAAAGAGAGCATGTTCTCTTAATTAAATAATATTTTTATTTTTATTTTTTCTCTTTTAAACTAAATAAGGTTCAAACCTTAGGAAATATTGAATTGATTATGATTTGATCAAGAAAATTGATATAATTGATATTGTTGATATTTGAAAATATTGATTCAGAGATTTGATAAATTGAGAAATGGGGCTCAAAGTCTAGGCGACCATTTTAGGGTGCATACAACAAAAGACACCGACGGATAGTGCACACCGACAGATAGTGAACCCCAAGAAGAAAGTCACAATGACGCTTGAGAAAGAAACCTGACAAGCATTACTAATGAGAAGAATCAAAAGCATTACTAATGGGAAGGACAAACAATGTTACCCGACGGACAGACAACCCTGACGGAGATACTTGAGGAGAACTGAAGTGTTGACCAAAGCTAACAAGGAGTTAAAACACTGAAAATAACTGAACTTCAGAAATGACAAAAGACTTAGCTGGCAAGAGCTAAAGAAGGAGTTAACTGGTTTTTAACATTGTTTTCATCTACAAGTTAAAGCCAGATATAAGAGAAAGATTTAAAGTTGTTTTATTCCTATTGTTAAAGAGAAATCTACAGGATAAAACTAAAGTAAATATTTAAAGAAAGATTGGCTAGCATTGAAGATCACACCAAGAACAAGAAAGTCAAGAATTGAGAAACGGTGATATCATGTCTATAAAGAGACAAGATAATTTATTATGAATTAGGGGAGTGAACAGAGAAAAAGGATGTTGAAGAGAAACTGATGAATAACAACTTCAATCAGACCTGATCAATCAAGCTAAAGAACATAGCTAATTATGCAGACATCGAACAACAGTGCACAACATCACCGAGTAGAAAGAAGTGGAGCAAATATATTGAAAAGATACATTGATCAGAAAGGTATAATGAGCTTACAATAGATCTAAAAATATACAAATCTATAGTTTTATATGTGAACAGATCATTTATTGTTTCAATTTAACCATTGGATCAAAAAGTCTCTTAACCGAGCAGGACTTAACAATCTTTTCTATATTGAGATACATTCCAAGGAGTATCAAAAAGTTTGATCATGAAGATAGCATGAGATACCAGATACCATTTGACAAACTATACTGGTTTTGGTCATAGAAGGTAGCATAGAGATGCAAGATATCAAGTGACAAACTATTCTATTTAAATCGTCTAAGAAGGTCACACCTAATAGTGTGTTTGTAACCTTTAACAGGGTTGGATCTTCACCAAGCTCACTTCAGAAAAGTGAAAATTTTGGGTTACCAATCCCAAGTTTTATTCCCTTAACAGGATTTTCACGGTAAAAAAATCCATGTGTTAATGTGTTTATGAGTCATTACTTTAGTGTTTTGCATTGCACATAACTAAATCTAGATTGATCGGTATACACCAATTCATTTACTGTATTTTAGTAAATAAAAGACTACTAACCGGTAAACAGTAAGAATAAGGTTTAAAAGTGAGCTCCGAGCAGTAGTTATTTGATAAGTTTATTTCAAGGCATTCATCTTGTAGGACTGAAGATAACTAGAGGCTTAATATTGTGGTACTAAGTTTTTTGGTTGATTTATTGGAATATTTTTTAGGCTGCTGATTCACCCCCCTAGTTATTCTAACAATTGGTATTGGATCTTGTGTGCTTAGAAAGGGAGTTTAATAGCTCAACCAAAAGATCACAAGATAAACAAACGAGATGTGCCCAAGTTGAACAAAGACAACTTTGCATCATGGAAAAGAAGAATAAGACTCCACCTATCAGGTATTGGAAATTATGTTGTTCAATACTTAGATACTGAATATGTCTTTCCTATATGACCTCACACACTTGAGAAATTGAGAGAAAAAGCATGAGCATAATTGCATGATGATAGAACTTGCTTCCTCACTCTTTGATGTTGAGTTTGAAGATGTCAAAACCTGCACCTCTACAAAGCAAATGTGGGATAAATTGAAGCTGGTACATGGAGGAGAAGCTAATGTACTAAGAGCTAAGATAGAAAGCCTAAGAGGTAGGTTTAATGACCTAAGGATGAAAGAAGGAGAAAATATCACTCAGTATAGCTACAGAATAAAAGAGGTAGTCAATGCTATCCAAGGAGTTGGAGGTGTACTTGAAGAAGAGACAGTGGTAAGTAAAATCCTAAGAACCTTACTACCTGTATATGCTATTAGAGTATCTGCTATACAAGAAATGAGAGTACTTGTAAATAATATTGTTACTCTAGATAGTTTGATTGGTAGACTGATTTTATTTGAGATGAATAACTTTGATAATAGTGTCTTACCATCTATAGAGTCTGCATTCAAATATTCTTTGAAAATTAGTAAATCGAGTAATAAACACACTATGAGGAATGATAGTGAAAGTGATAGTGATGACCAAGATCTCGATGAGATTGAAGCACTAATGGCTAGAAGATTGTAGAGAGGCAAAGGTACATACAAAGGTAAATTACCACTTGTATGCTTTAATTGTAAAGAGGTTGGACACTTTTATGCAAGATGTCCTAAAAGAAGAAAAGATGACAAAAGTAATGACAGAACATATGAAAAGAAGTTTGACTGAGATGATAACAGAGATTACCAAAGAAAATGACAATCTAACAGAAGAGATACCCGAGACTAGAAGGAAAAAGGGAAGAAAGCTTGTTACCTGGCTGAGAATAGAGCTGATGATACTGGCACTAAATTTGATGAAGATATTGAGATGGTATTTGTAGCCATGAAGCATGATTTAGACAAAGAAGAATAAAGGTACATGTTGAGACTGCACTCATATCTAAGGTTAGTAAGAATGATGTCTGGATTATAGATAGTGGCTGCACTCACCACATGACCGGTGATAAATAAAAGTTTGAAACTTTTGAATACTATAATGGTGGATCAGTAAGAATGGGTAATGACACACCTTGTCCAGTTGAAGTTAAAGGAACCATAATGTTGAATAACCTAATAAAATGTAAAAATGCATACTGGGTAAAAGGACTTAATTACAATCTATTGAGTGTTTCACAGTTGAATAACATAGGTCATCGAGTAGCATTTGAAAATAAGAAGGCAAAGATCTTCAATGAATCAGGAAGGTTGATCAGAACTAGTGAACAGACAAAAGGTAAGCTTTTCTATCTTGATGACATTAACACCACTTGTTTAATGGCTAGAAATGAAGACATATGGTTGTGGAATAAAAGACTATGCCATGTGAATTTTGACAACATGATAAATATAAGAAATAAAAGGAAAGTAAGAGGCTTACCGAGCATGTCAAAGCCCAAACATATCATGTGCAAGAATTGTCAAAAAGGTAAAATGACAAAGTCTAGTTTCAAGAGTAAAGCCCATACATCTAATGCAATTCTAGAATTAGTCCATACTAATTTATGCTGACCCATAAGGACAAAGAGTTACTATGGTGATAGGTATTTCATTCTTTTTGTAGATGATTATTCTAGAATGATGATAGTTATGTTCTTAAAAGATAAATCAGAAGCATTCAAGATTTTTAAATGGTATAAGGCTATGGTAGAAAAACAAAGTGGTAAGGAATTGAAATGATTAAGATTAGATAGAGGAGAGGAATTTATTTCAGATGAATTCACTAACTTTTGTAATGAGCATGGAATTAAAAGATAGGTTTTTGCACCAAGAACACCACAACAAAATGAGATTGTTGAGAGGAGAAACAAATCCATTATTGATTGTGCAAGAACAATGATGATTGAGAAAAGCATCACTCAAATTTCTGGAGGGAAGTTTTCAGTACTGTTGTCTACACATTGAACATAGTACAATTGAAGAAAGACACCAAGAAGACACCATATGAGCTATGGTATGGTTACACACCCAATGTAAGTTACTTCAAAATCTTTGGTAGTCAATGTTATATTTTGAAATATGATAGAAATGGAAATCTTGACTCTAAAAGTGACGAAGGTATCTTCCTAAGGTATTCCACCAAAAGCAAGGCTTATAAATGTCTTAATAAGTCCTCTAACAAGATCATTGAAAGTAAAAATGTAAGAATAGATGAATTTGTAGAGAAGAATGATAAGGAAAGAAGAAAAGAACCAGAAGACTACAACAAGTTTTTTTACACTAAGGAACCTGGCACTCTACCTGAGCAACAGTGTATCACTCCTGAGAAATAGAACATTGCAACTGAGCATCAAGCTGCAATTACCAAAAAATGGTAAAATACTCAAGATGATGTTCTGAGTGATGGAGATCAAAATGAAGAACAATATGATGATCACAATGATGGACAAAGATCTAAACTAAAACTTACCAAGTATCTCAGAAGACATCACCCATAGAACCAGATCATAGGAGACAAGAAGGCTGGAATGAGAACAAGAAGTAAGTCACTAAACACTAGATGTTTAATTTGTGATTGTGAGCCTAAATATGTTAATACTGCACTAGAAAATGAAGAATGGGTCAGTGTTATGAATGAAGAAATATAACAGATTCAAAAGAAAAAGACATGGACACTAGTACCGAGACCAGATGACAAGAATGTCATTGATACCAAATGGATATTTAGAAGCAAGCTAAATTAGAATGGAGAATTCACCAGAAACAAAGCAAGGTTAGTATGCAAGGGATATGGACAAGAAGAAGGACTTGATTATGGAGAAACCTCTACACCCATTGCTAGATGAGAAGCAGTAAGAATATTACTTTCTTATGCTGCATTCAAAGGATTCAAGGTATACCAGATGGATGTCAAATCTGCATTCCTAAATAGAATTCTAGAAGAAGAGGTATACATTGAACAACCAGAAGGGTTTGTTGATCCAGACAAGAGAAACATGGTATGTAGACTACATTTAAAGCCTTGTATGGATTAAAATAAGCACCTAGAGCTTGGTATAAAAGACTTCACACCTATCTCATAAGAATTGGATTTGTAATAACAAGTGAAAATAGCAATCTATACTTAAAAGAAGATTTTGATGATAATATTCTGATTGCTGAAATATTTATTGATGATATCATATTTGGGGGTAATGATATGTTATGTAAATATTTTTCTAATGAAATGAGCAAAGAGTTTGAAATGTCTATGCTTGAAGAGATCAAATTCTTTATCGGTCTACAGATTCTTCAACAATATGTAGGTATATATATATCACACAATCCAAATACATCAAGGAATTGTTGAAGATATTCAAGATCGAATATTCCAAGCCAGTTGGAACACCTATGTCAACCGGATGTAAGATGACAAAGGAAGATAAATCAAATGAGGTAAATCAAACCCTATATAGATCAATGATTGGAAAACTAATGTACGTTGTTCATACCAGACTAGATATAGCACATGTAAATGGAATAGTTTAAAGATTCTCTGCTAATCCCAAAGAATCACATATGACTGTTGTCAAGAGAATTCTGAGATATCTAAAGAACACCGAGGACTATGGATTATGGTATAAAAAAAAGGGTAAATTTGAGCTTCAAGTCTATATAAATGTAGATTGGGCTGGAAACCTAGATGATAGGAAGAGCACAACTAGAGGAGCATTCTTCATGGGTGATAGACTTGTCACATGGATCAGCAAGAAGAAAGAATGTATCTCATAGTCTACAGCAGAAGCAGAATATGTGGTTGCTGCTGCAAACTCCTCAAATATTGCATGGATCAAACAATTAATAGAAGGTATGAATGTGAAGATTCTTGAACCAGTGATTATCTATTGTGATAATACCAGTGCAATCAACATTTCAAAGAATCCAGGCATGCATGCTAAGACTAAGCATATGGCAATCAAGTATCATTACTTAAGAGAACAAGTACAAGCAAATGAATTGATACTAGAATATGTTCAATCAAAGGAACAATTAGCTGACATATTCACCAATCCATTTTTGAAAGATACATTTGAGTACCTGAGAAAGAGACTAGGGGTCCAACCCTTGTCTATCAGCCAATAAGCTGACTAGGAGATTGTATCAGCCTATACACAAATCAAAATATCATTCATGTTGATGCAAGCAAAGAAATGGACTGCAAAGATACATTTGTACATAGAAAGGTACAAATTTGTACCAAACACCAGAGATAATTTTGTTTAATACAAAGCTATATTCCTAATGGAAGGAAAATTCAAGGAGTATAATATAAAAAGAGAAAGGATATAACTTTGGAATGCTCAATGTTTACTTTAGCATTTTTTTCAAAGGGAGAGAGAGAGATTCGAAGGGAGAGATTATCCTGAGAAGATCCAAAGGAGAGAGTTTATATATATATACATATGAAATATCCATCAAAGGGAGAGAATATCAAAAGGGAGAGAAGTATCATGAGGAAGAGAATTCATAAAAAGGCAGAGATTGCTATCAAAAGGAAAAAGAGATTATCAAGGAGAGGAATAGTCAAGGAAAAACACAAATCAGAGACATAAACTGCTACATCTATCCCGTGAAGAGATTGAACATTGAAGAATACACTCTGCAAGAAACCAATCTAAGCTATATGAGCTTATCGAGAGCCAGACATTCATATTGGTTATAGAACAATAAGTTTGGTAGTTTGATGAACTTCAACTGATATATTTCATATTTTATTAGTAATAATATAGTGTGATAATGTAGAATCTTTCCATCAATGCCAAAGGGAGAGATTGATGAACCATAACTAATTGAATGTTTGAAGATGTTAAGTTGATGATCACCAAAATGCAGAAAGATAGTACAAGACATTAAATCAGTTAATGGATTGTATTTTCATTGATGTCAACTTCATATAATCTGATTAGTTATATACAAAGTCTCAAAGACTTCAGAGAACTAGAGAGATAAAGGTTATGCTATCAGTAATGCATAAAAGTTTAGTATTCACAAAGTGATAACAGACACTGATGGATAGTGCACATCAATAGATAGAGAACCTTGAGAAGAAATTCACAGTGATGCCTGAGAAAGAAACCCAACAAGCATTACTGAAGAGTAGAATAAAAAGAATTACCAACGTGCAGAACAAACAATGTTACTCGACAGACAGACAACCCTGACAGAGATACCCGAGGAGAACTGAAGTGTTGACCAAAGCTAAAAAGGAGTTAAAACACTGAAAAGAACTGAAGTTCAGAAATGACAAAAGCCTTAGCTGGCAAGAACTACAGAAGGAGTTAACTAGTTTTTAACATTGTTTTCATCAACAAGTTAAAGCTAGAGATAAGAGAAAGATTTAAAGTTGTTTTATTCTAGTTGTCAAAGAGAAATATATGGGATAAAATTGAAGTAAAGATTTAAAGCAAGATTGGCTAACATTGTGGATCATGCCAAGAACAAGAAAGTCAAGAACTGAGAAACAGTGATATCATGTCTATAAAGAGACAAGATAATTTATTATGAATTAGGGGAGTGAATAAAGAAAGAGGATGCTGAAGATAAACTAATGAAGAACAACTTCAATCAGACCTAATCAATCAAGCTAAAGAATAGAGATTATTCTATGGACATCGAGAAACAAAGCACGGCATCACCGAGAAGAAAGAAGTGGAGCAAAGGTATTGAAAAGACACATTGATCAGAAAGGTATAATGAGCTTACAATAAATCTAAAAATTTGCAAGTCTATATTTTTATATGTGAACAAATCATTTACTGTTTCAATTTAACCATTGGATCAGAAAGTCTCTTAACCGAGTAGGACTTAACACTCCTTTTTATATTGAGATACATGCCAAGGAGTATCAAAAATTTTGATCATGAAGATAGCATGAGATGAAAGATACCATTTGACAAACTACAGTGGGTTTGGTTATAGAAGGTAGCATAGAGATGCCAGATATCAAGTGACAAACTATTCTATTTAAATCCTCTAACAAGGTCACACTTAAGAGTGTGTTTGTAACATTTAATAAGGTTGGCTCTTCACTGAGCTCACTTCAGAAGAGTGAAAATTTTGGGTTACTAATCCCAAGTGGTTTTTCCCTTAACAAGGTTTTCACTTTAAAAAATCTATGTGTCAATGTGTTTATGAGTCATTAATTTAGTGTTTTGCATTACAGATAACTAAATCTAGATTGATGGGTATGCACTAAGTCATTTACTGTATTTCAGTAAATGAATGACTTCTAATCGGTAAACAGTAAGAATAAGGTTTAAAAGTGAACTCTGAGCAGTAGTTCTTTGATAAGTTTATTTCAAGGCATTCATCTTGTAGGACTGAAGATAACTAGAGGCTTAATACTGTGGTACTAAGTTTTTGGGTTGATTTATTGGAATATTTTTGAGGCCATTGATTCACCCCCCCCCCCCCTCTCAGTTATTCTAACAAGTTTATCTTTTGACCTCGCATTCACTATGTTGTCAACAAGAAAACCTTTTGATACTCTTGAGTATCTGAATACATTAAGGACTATTAAATCCCACTCGGTTAAGAGATTTTTTGAATCAATGGTTAAACTGAAACAATAAATAATCTGTTCAATAAAATAACTTTACTTTGAATATTTTTTGATCTATTGTTAGTCCATAATATCTCTCTGATCAATGTTCTCTTCAATTCCTTTGCTCACCTTCTTTCTTATTTTCTGATCGTTGAATGCTCTTGCTTCTGTTGCTCGGTGTCTGCTGAATTCTTGGCCTTGTTCTTAAGCCTGTATGATCAGATCTGCATGAAGACTTCTATCTTCACCAGAATTATATTCAGCATTCCTCTCTTTCATAATGAATTACTTGTCTATTTATATAGACATGATTTCATCGATTCATCTCCTTGTCTTTTTTGTTCTTGACGTATATTTCTTCTTGATCTGCAAATCTTCCCATGCATTTCTTTAATCTTTAAAGCTTTGCTTTAGTTTTATTTCGTAGATTTCTCCTTGACAACTATGAATAAAACTAGCTTTAAATCCTTAGTTCAACTGGTCGATGAAAATAAATCAATCAGTCAGTTAAGTCTATATATAGCTCTTGCCAACTAAGTAGTTTTGTCATTTTCTAACTCCAGTTGATTTGGGTCATCAACTCTTAGTTTTCTCGGTAATACTTACTTAGGTACTACTGATCTCGGTTAATACTGTTCTCTGGTACCACTATGTCTCTTGAGTAAATATGTTCGTCGATGTTTTCCTTCCGTCGGGCAACACTATGAACTACTTGGGGTTCACTGTTCTTGGGTAACCCTATCACTCGGTGTATACCTTTACCGACAACAAAAACTTGATCTATTTAGATCTTCAAGTGTTGTGACAATATGTGCATGAGAAATCATAACATATTAGGTTGACATTAATGACAATACAATACATTAACTAATTTAATGTCTTGCATTTACTTTCTGCAGCTTGGTGATCATCAACTTGTCATCTTCAAACATTCAATCAGTTATAGTTCATCAATCTTACTTCAATCATGATAAATAGAAAGGTTGGGCTCCCTAATACACATTAAAATAAAAAATTGATATTGTAGAAGGTACTCTTTGATTTCTTGGACCACCTTATAGGGTAGGGAAATTATATCATTGTTCTTGTTGAAATCAATGAATATGATGATTATAAAGTTTGAAATTTTCAAAGTTATAATAAGGTTTTATTTTGGAAAGTGGAAAAGTGTTGTTTGATAGTGATAATTTTAGTAGGAGAGTTCTAAGATATAATCATAAAAAGGGAAAGAGAATATTCAAGTAACCAGTACATATGAATTAAGATAATATGTAATGGGTCAACATTTAATCTTGCTACTTGTTATTTTATATCTACTAGTTCAAATTCATATAAGGGAAATAGTTTGGATTGTGGCAATCTATGTGCAATATTGAGAATTGTAATGCCTAAAATTTCAAGACAAATTTTGGGCGGAGAACCACACAATTTTTTTTTTAAAACTATTTTATTATTTTAATGATCACATCACAATTGATATTACCACTAACACTATAGCTATTACTACATTTACAAAAGATCATAGTATTATTAAATATGGAATTTAATGCCCAAACTTTTCCACTTATATAAAAATACAACTTATAATAATTTTTTTGTATATATCCTATATAATTTGATACCTTTCATACTTAGCCTAGAAAAACAATTACACACTTAAGGATATTAGATGTGTAACATCATTATCTCAGATAAGAGAAGAAGTAGCATGTGTAAACATGTTAACCCAATTATAAATAGTTAACCTACTATTTGAGATTCCAATAAATACCATAATTTAAAATGCCAACTCTCCTTAGAATTCATATAAGAGAATAACACTATCTCTCTCACTATTCTACCTTATGAAGCTCTAACTAGTTAGGATTGGAATACGAATTTGGAACCTAATTTTGACTAGTGTATCACCAATTCTTTAAACGTCCTCTCTTGATCTAATAAATATGACATTTATATCTAATTAATTTTGCTTGGTTATCTAAAATTTTTATTTCATTTTATTTTAAGATTTGATATAAAAAAAAAATTTCTTACCATGTAAATAATAATGTCATTTAAAAATTTCCTCCTAAAATAAAATAAAATGGGATCTCATTAATCTTAAATTTCTTCAGTTCGCAAACAAATAGCTCAACACTGAGAATTTCTAATTTTTTTAACTATATAAATATCATAATATTTAATTTTCTATTTTGCTTGTTAGTTACCTCGATGTTGTCAATTTAAATATTTTTCTTCTCTATTTTTCTTATAAGAGATAACATTAAATAGGTGAATAAATTATACCTACAAAATTATTAGACTTGGGAAAAAAATAGATAGAATAAACAATTTTAAAAAAAACAATTCTTATAAGAAATAATTTAATTTCCTTTATTAACCATTTTATAGAATGATTCTTCATCTTTTAATTTTTAAGGAGATATCTCACCTCATAACTAAATTATAGGATAAAATTAAAACTAAATAGATATTCATTCTATTTTAATTTTTTTAAATTACTTACAAGATGGAATTTTTCTATGAATTATTAACTAATTTATAAGCTAAAATCAATAATCTTATTATCATTCTCTAACTTATAAGATAAATCTTCATTTTATTTTAATGAGATATAATTACATTATAAAATAGAAAATTATCACCTTTTACCTATTTTATGAAATAAATTATAGAAACTTTTCCATCTTATATTCTATTATGAATATCATCACTTTCCATATATTCCATAT
>MU225209.1:115689-127191 GCA_018584345.1 Thuja plicata | reverse complement strand
TGAGAGCATTCTAAAAACCCTTGCACTCCATGCCTAGGGAGCTATGGATCAATTTTTGAGACCTCATTTTTGAGTGTTCTTGAATGTAAGGATTCATAGAAGTGTGACACAATTATAGCACACAACACACATGACTTCAACAAAGATTCTAATTGCCATCCCAGAGATGTCAATCACAAAGATTATCTATGACATGTACGCTAGAATCACTTTGGAGCACATGACCCTCGAGCACCTAAAGGAAAAATGGGACAAGCTAATGGCATCCATACAACAATCCCATTCACACATATTTGACAAGTTGTAAGTACTACATCTTTGTCATTATTCTCAAAAAAGGGGGAAAACATGTGTACATACATTGTATCCACAAAGGGGAAAAATTTACCAAGGCAAACATATATACATTACAAAGGGGAAAACAAAAAAAGGAGAACATGTACATACATTGTATCTACACAAGGGGAAACATTGTACCAAGGCATGCACATAGGAGGAGTCATTGAAAAGGTAAAATACTTGGTGTATATACTACACATCAATTTTTGATACTAATGCCAAAGGGGGAGATTGATAATCCTTAAAGGATCATGTTGGTTGTTTTTTATGTTGTAATGACTAGACAGCAACCTTTTCACTTTGCAATGGATCTTTAAGAATAGATTGGAGAGAATAGACATAAGAAGGGGATATTTGAAGGATGATATCCAAGCCGCAGTCACCATATTGAGCAGGTTATATGGGCTTCCCCAATCAATCCAAATTGAGCACTGGATGATTTTACTCATTGAAAGGATTAAGGGGAGAAGAGCTAGATTCAATTGGGCTACCATCCTAAGTGATATCTTTGAAGAGAAATTAGTAGCAGTAAAGAACAATACTCTCTTCTATATGACTTCTTATGTGATATAATTATTGGTCGCCGGGGCAGAATACCCGGGGTTTGTGAAAAATGGAGCATTTGGTCAACTCATTGCCTCACCATTTAATATATATATGCAGCTAGTTAGGAAAGAGAAGCTAAATGAAGATAGATCATAATACAGAATTTTCATTGATACCTTTGTCTTTACAATCATTCATTCAATTAAAGGTGATTATGCAAAGAGACTCTCAGAGGAAGTTGTTGCTAAGGTTTGGGTAATAGGTGCCTATTATATTCAGTTTAATACTTTCACATACATCAGAGTGGTAGGGTGCACTCTTTCACCAAAGATTCTTCCTCGATATCCTTCTAACAGGATAATTATTTTGGATATGGCTAGGTATCTTTCTGATGCCTACGAACACATTAATCATAAGAAGAAACACTGTTGGGACTTCCCCATTTCAATCGGCTCCCATTCTCTATAGGATATGAAAGTATGAAAGTATCTATATTTTCAGTAGGATGGATGTCCCTTACATCCATTCAGTTTTATCATAACCAAGTTTGATCCCATCAGCACCTATAGTCATATTAGGGGTAGGCATTATTGTTAGTAATAATGAGAGGGGGGGGGTGAATCAGTGGCCTCAAAAATTTATCCTTCAAACTTAACCACCAATCAATAAATCTTATATTATTATGTCCCTATAAGATGCATGCCATGAAATACTAATAATGATTAATTGTCTATCAATTTTCTCTATCAATCCTTATTCTTTCTTGATTACTGATAAGCAGTATAACTATTTACTGAAACTCAATAAATAAGAAGAGTATACCGATCAACCCAGAGTTAGTTGTGTAAGACGCAAGATAGTAAAGAAATGAATCACACACACATAACACATGAAATTTAACATGGAAACCCTGTTAAGGGAAAAACCACTAGGACTGGTACCCCAAATTTTCACTCTTCTGAATTGAGCCCTATTAGGAGCCAACCCTATTAAAGGTTACAAACACACTGTTAAGTGCAACCTTGTTAGAGGATTTTATACATAGAGGTTGTCACTTAGTATTGGGAATCTATTGCTACCATCCTTGAATCATCTGTTAGCACTTTTTCTTGCAACACTTACCTAATGATGACAGTATACCTAGTATACTCAGATGCAACCTCTTTTAGGCAAGAGAAAGGCTAATTTCTAAGGATTGGATAATATCCTTCTTAATTTTTGAGCTCCACAGACTCAGGAAGGTTTTACCTTTTAAAGATTACTGATACTTTAGTCTATGTATTTGGTGGATTGTTTCATTCACTGGGTATGAAACAAAAACTTCACTATAATAACTTATAAAACACTTTAGAGATTGCAATGATTAGTTTGAAACAGAGTATTATAAGCCAGGCTATGGTTTTGAGAACATAAACCAATGATTTAAGGATTTGCATCCTTCTTCCTTTTGATTTTAGGAGGGATAACCTAATGATTCACTCTCTAAAGAATCAACAAAGTGGACACTATCCTGCTGACATAAGTCCTTGATGAGTTCAGCTCATATATTTTAGTAACAAGTGTGTTTGGAATAATTTTGAATGTTTCAAAAACTTAGATGATGATAGATTATCAAACCCAGATCTAGATCAGTGCCTATCCTTTGGGTTACAGAGTCAAAAGATTGAAGTTTTACATAAACAAAACACTGTAAGCTGCGTTACAACCCACATGCAATTAGGGTAGGTTTCCTTACAAATTATCTAATTACTTCTAAAATACTGTATCAAATCCTTAAATACTGATATGCTTCCTGAAACTACTCACAAAACTTAGTTCTTTACATGAAAGAAACTTGCAAGTAATTAGATAGTCACCTTGTAACCAAAATGCTTCAGACTGCCTTACAATCTTAACATAAAAAAACATACATAGAAAATAAAGAGACAACAATAAAGAAGAGTAAAATTGCACCGTATTTTATTGATGTAATCCTTCTTTCATACATAAGAAAAAGCTTTGAAGCTTGAAAGAACGCAGGTACAGATATAGAAAGACTGATTCCTTTTACATTATATTTCATCCCCTTTTACAATAGAACTCTCTTCTATATATATAGGTTTTCAACCATCTTAGAATCCTTTTCAAAATGATGCTACAAGCTTTGGATGGTCTCAGAAAACCTAACCCTAAAACAACAGAAGAGACAAAAAGAAAGAGAGAGAATAAGCGGTGGAATGACCAAGTCAAAAAGATAAAGACAGATATTCTTTGTTCTTCTCCTGATCTAGCGACTTGAATCTGATAGTATACATGGTAGATGGAAGAATTTATGTCGAGTCCAGATGACCGTGCTTTTAGATTTACCTATATTCTCCTTTTGCAATAACTGTCCTCTTTATCTTCAATAGTGAGGTACCAAGTAGTCATCCTTACTCATCATCCAAAATTTCTTCTTCAACTGTTGGCTTCTTTTTCTTAGGTGTAGTCATCACTTCCCATGCTTTCACTTCATCATCTGATGGCCACTTGAAGTCTTGATTACTCTGTAATTGGACCTTTTGCCTGTCCCATCTTGCATCAGTGATATTTTTGACATCTACCAAAAACTTGTTGATGTTAGTCTCTGCCTTGAAAGCTTCGTCCAATATCTTATTGAACCCCTCTACATCAATATCTGTTCCTGAAATAAATGCCTCAGTACTAGGTATTTTACTATCAAACTCACCCCTCTAGGAATCTAAGGCCTTTACTTGATCATCATCTCCTCTTAAAGAAGGTATAAATCTGTTAAAATCATCAAAAAAGAGGCTTAATTTTTACCTCAATTTGGTTCAATTTGCCCTTAAAGAATGAGAGAGCAATATTAACTCTTTTGATCTCATCTTCAAATTCAGTCACTATTTCTGGCAAATCTTATCTCAGGGCTTGCAATGATTATAGCTTATCAAATAATTTCACCCTAGTAGACCACTTAGTAAAATAGGGGTTGAGGACAGCCAAATACCCCATTACCTCAGTGTGCAAAGCTGGCAATTTGTTATAGGTATTGAGTACAACATCAGCTTTATCTTTTAAGATTTCAATTCTATGTTGTAACACCCCTTTCAATGCTCTTAAAGCAATTGAATTTCCTTTCTCTTCCTCAGCTTTTTCCTCAACCACCTCCTTAGACTTTGCTTTGTCTTCAATTTGTAGGGGCTATGGTTGTACAGGTACATACATCACCTTAGGCTTTGTTTCCAATTCTTCCATCAATTTATTTATCATTTGATCCCATTGGTAAAGTTGCACTCGACATAATTCTCTATCTTTTGCCAATGCACTAGTCTCTTCCACCAACGTGCTACACCTATCAGACAATTGTTTAGTTTTGTCTTCATTCAAATGAGCCCAGTGTGTCATGATTTGGGATATCTCCAAATCCCCTATATTTTGCATAGTCCACACCATTTGATTTCCCACCATATTCTCCTGAATATTCATCACTTGGGGCTTTTGATCTTTTGGGCACAGGCTCCACATTGCAAAGGCCTGAGACTTTGGGCTATACCAAAATCCTTTTATTACATCACCTATCTGGACTTCACTAGCCATCTTGAGGTCTGAATGTTTCCTTATTTGATCAATTATGAAGGCAGATGCTAAATCCCAACCCTCAGCCAATATTATTCCACTTCCTAATACTAGTTTCCTGGCATCCTCTGGTGAAATATCCTCATTTTCAGGATCATAAGTTTGCAAAGCCATTAATGCCTCATTAGTCATGGTCTCCTTACCATCAACTGTCAGCTCTACTCTTATTTGTTCTTTCTTATACCATCTGAGGAAGTCTTTGAATTCTTCAGTCTTCACAAAGTTATCATCATTCAAAAATTCTTGCTGATGAATCAATCTCTCATCAATACATGCCTTAAGAGGCACTTCAACCTCATCATCTAAATTAGGCTGTTGTTTCTTGGCCTCCCTAATTTCTTTCCTTAGGTTATGATCATATAACCTATTGCCAGGTACTAAGGCCTTAGCCTTATCTTTCTTCTTATTTTGCCCTTTAGTTGAAGGCTGACCTATCTCCAATTTCTGCCTCTTTGCAGTAGGTTCTTCTATATCATTTGGTTGGGTGACTACTGTCAAATCCACAATGTGGCCCTCTTCTCCTTGCAACTGTGGCATTTCAGTAATGTCTTGCTATGGTGGAACATATCTAGTAGGACGTGCATAATCACTGTCACT
Source organism: Thuja plicata (assembly GCA_018584345.1). Taxonomy (NCBI): domain Eukaryota; kingdom Viridiplantae; phylum Streptophyta; class Pinopsida; order Cupressales; family Cupressaceae; genus Thuja; species Thuja plicata. Next base: position 122,094 of record MU225209.1, on the reverse strand, counting down.
ACTACTGTTATATTCAGACTCTGAATGATCAGGTGTCTGAGCACCTTTTTTGTCAAGAATAGTATCAAGCTGTTCTATGAGCACATAATAGTTGTCTATCATGGCTTTAATCCTGTCAAAATATGGGAGATCAGGGTAAAAACCCCCAAAAGTCAACCCATTTCTCTTTATTTGCCTCTCAAGTTTTAACAGATCCTGAATACTCAGCCTTCTTGTAAGAATATCATCTTCATCTAAGATATTCCTTGTTGCATCTTCCTCTATGCATTCATAGTGGACATTAGTATTCGGGATTGTAGGAGTATACAATCTTCTTACCCCTGCCATAAAACCTTTTGGGTCAATGTATCTATAAGGGGCTGCCCCCATTCTGTATCCTTCCAACCATTGACTCACTGCATCAATAGCACCCTTGCCAATTGTGAAGTTAAAAATCTTGAACTGCCTAGGGGTCAAAGTCCCCTTCTTATGTGGCGTAAAATGCTCATTGTCTGTCAACAATAGCTGCCATATAAATTCCATTGCTACCACTCTTGCTAGTACATAATATGGTAAGAGATGAGGTGGGTGAATACACCCATATACCCTAATGACTGTATAGTTTTTTTCCAAAAAGAAATCACCCCAATTATGCTTTCCATCCCACCTATCTGTGTAGTCACATGGCCTAAGAAATTACATAATCTTTAGTGGGATTCTTGTTCTGCTAATCCCGAAACTCTATACTATTGGATGCACGATCCAATTCTGAAAGACACAATAATCACAGTCCCTAGAAGTGTAATTCCAAACCCTCACCCAAAATTGGATAGGATTTGGTCCTTCTTGGTAGAATCTCTGAGGAACTAGATTATTAACATCCATAATAACAAAATTGAAATACAAAAGGAGATTCATAAGAATGGAGTAATGTAGAAACTTAGGCTCCTTCTCCTTTGGGTTTTTCATCCTCTTCTGTGTTGCAATGAAACCCTCATGCATTTCATCAATGATGTACTGAATATAATCATAACTAGTATTGGAGTGGACCTCTTGTAGCTCCAACACCATCATCAAAATTCCTACATCAATCTTCTCTGCATCACCATCTATCCCTAGCACTGTACATAGGGCATAGGCAGCATATTTGATATAGAAGTGTAAATCCTTATAATAATATGGGCTGGTCCCAGACATAGGATCCAAATATTTTCTCACTTCCTTTAGCATATGTTTCAGCAACTGGCCTCTAGCAATACCAGGCTTCAAAGCATATCTCTGTTGCTACTTCGTTATGTCAATTCTGGTGGACATGGTGCTAAATAAGCTGAAGGCTTGCATGAATGAATTTCTATTCAATATTAATAAGGCAGTGCCATCATCCCTTTTGATGGTCTTGGACAAAATGTCATAATGAGTGGTTAAGTCTAAGAACAAGTCTACATCTACGAAGACATCAGGAACAATTAACCTGGCTAAACCACAGGTCCAAGGGTTTGATACTGGAATGGCCTTGTCAGAGTTCTTATAAAAATAATTGAAAAGAGAAAAACCTATTTTTCCTGGAGTAACAGCATCTCAAACATCTTGGTAGTCATCAATTAGCACATTTGCATTTTCCCTTTTATTCTGAGTCGAACCAGGAAGCAAACGGAGGAATTCATCTGAATAATTAACTTTTCCTTTAGCCTCGTCTTCCACCCTCTCACTTTCACCGCTGGTCGAGGCTACACTCACCGCTCTACTCATATTTTTAGTGCTTGAATCTCCTCTTCTTTACCGGTATTGAAACAAATCTATCACTGAGGCTCACAAACTGCCTTGTGCACAATTTTGGAAACAATGAGCTCTTTGAACAACAGAAAACTCTGCAAATCTTTGGATTTTTTCTCTGTCAGAGAACTGAACTCTTCACATTTTGAAATTCTGAAAGAAAGGTAAATGCAAATGAATAAGCCATAAAATCCTTATAGTAACCATTCGAAGTACATAGCTCATGATTCTCAGAACATCAATTCTGTCTTTAATTCTACATACTGCGAACATAATTGAAAACCTAGCCATAGTTTCCTGAGTGTGACAGGAAAATCAAATTCATAAAACTGAATCCTTGGCAATACCTTATAAAATTCAAATGAGTTGATATGTCATCCTGGGATTGGCCCACTATCATACATCTCAGCTACCCTTTTTCTGCACAGTAATCAAAATCTAAAAATCTGAATGGCCGACGAATGATTCATACTGACATATTTAATACTGCCACCTTTTTTATAGATTTTAGCATTAAGAGACCACGCGAATGCACTTATTTTCTCTGTCACTGACCCCAATCCTTAACCCATGTTTTATGCGGAGACATGGTGACTACACAACTTCCTTATCTTTGGTAACCACAGTCACCATTTGGCGATCATGCGACACAAGGGAATCAAAGTCGCGAATGGTTATCACTAACCCACATTTCTTCATGAGACTATGCGACTGATTGTTAGTGTTAACCTCTGCAGTTATCTCTTAGTCACCAAATGTTATCTTTCTTTTGCCAGACTGCGCAACTGCCCTTAGTCGCCTGATCACTGAATGAAAATGTTGAATGCCAAAACTTCCTGAGACATCGCGACAAAGGCACCCCGCCCTTAAATTTATCTTATGACCTTGTGACATACCCTTAGCTTCTGAGTCACGAGGAATTTTCTGCTTGGGCTTTTTTATTCTCAGACTTGGCGACTACCGTTGGAACTTTCAATGATTTCATCTGACGGCTGTCGCTTAATCGCCAAGTAACTTCTCATACCCTTAAAATATTTTGAGACCTTGCGACTGAAAGAAACCCCTAATTAGTCTCGTAGTCACTGAATAAAATTATACCTTTAAGCGATCATTTTGAAATCCATTTACCTCCTGACATGTCTTATTTTGATTTGAAATCTGATTTATTTGGCGACAACCCGACTATGCTCCATCCGAAACCGTGAAAGGTTAGTCACGTAGTCTCAGAAGTTTTAACTTAACTGACATCTTTTCTAGAGATTGCTCGACTAAATCTTTGCATCACACTTCACATCAGACTCATTTAGCGATCATGTGACAAAAGGAAATCGCAGTGTCTCATAATAAACTCTTAACTGCTAAAAACTTCTTGCGACCTCCTGACCTGTCTGTGGGCCCCTTGATATACTGTTGTTCTGTTTCAATGATTCCGCAATTACGTGACACAAAGTAAATTGCAAAGTCTACGAAAGAAAGAGGAATATTATTATGTTGCATGAGACAATGCGACAAAGACTAATCGCTAAGTCGAAAAGAAAAAGGAATATTCTATTTTAAGTTATGTGACTAAGCGATCAGAATAGAACTCATGACTTAAGTGAGGCAAAAAGGTAACTAAGAAACATAAGGGGACAATGCCTTAGGGTTTTTCTTCAAATTTGAACACTGAAAAAAAGCTAGGGTTTCAAGTCTTTTGAAAATTTCACAGGTTTAGGCTTAAAAACATGAAAACTTGGAGAGGGAAAACCACACAGCTGAGGGAAAACAACCAAAACCTAGAATACAACCAACATCAGCCTCCTTCTTAGACTGTCAATAGGTATCGGGCAAGTCCAATGCTACTTTCATGAATCAACCTTTTTGGCACTCCTTGAGATGTACCTCAATATATAGAAGACTGTTAAGTCCTACTAGGTTAAGAGACTTGATGGTTCAATGGTTAAACTAAAACACTATGACCTATTCATATTGCAACTTGAATTGCATATTTTCATATCTATTTTAGTACATTACCTCTCTGACCAATGTATCAATTCAATCCTTGTGCTCCATACTTTTTTCTCTATGATGCTATGCTCACTGTTCGTCAGTGTCTGCAGAATTCCTTAGCTCTTCCTTCAACTTGTTTGATCAGCACTGCATGAAGTTTTTCTTCATCAATTTCTCTTCAACATCCTCTTTCTATTCACTCCCCTTAATCCCATTTGTAAATGAATTAATCTTGTCTCTTATATAGACATAATATTCATTGTTTCTTGTTTCTTGATTCTTGGCATGATAAACAATCCATCCAATTAGATTTAAAGCATAAAACCTGATTTATCTCAAAGATATCTTCTTGCCAATTGTAAAATCATCTTTAAATCAATCACTTATCTCGGTCAAATAAAACAAAGTAGACAACTAGTTAAGTCTATTTTTAGCTCTGCCAGCTAGATATTTTGTCATTTTCTGAACTCTTTGTTCTGTTGGTCACCACTATAGTTAGTCATCGGCAACAATTACATGATTTGTTAGTGAGACTCCAATTAGCTTCGTGATCTTCGTCTGTTGGGTATCATTGTAATTTTGCTTGTCGGGCAACCTTTTGACTTTGCTCATTGGGCATCACTGTGGTTTGCTTCATCGTGCAACACTATGCTTCTGATCAACGGGTATCACTGTGATTGTTCTTCTTTTCTTTGTTCGTCGGTGTGCACTCTGTCAGTCTTGTTTCTCACTTAGTGAATACTTGACTTTAATGCATTGCTGAAAACATAACTTTGGTTACTTTGGTTCTCTAAAGTCTTTGGCATTATGTACATGACTGTACAGATGAAATCAAGTTGACATCAATGACAATACAATCCATTAACTGATTTAATGACCTGCATTATCTTCAACTTAACATTATCAAACATTCAATCAGTTACATGTCATCAATCTCTCCCTTTGGCATTGATGGCAGCATACTATATTATCAAACTATACTATTTCTAATACAATATGAAATACAACAGTTGAGCTTCATCAAACTACCAATATTTTGTTCTGTTAACCGATAAATGTCTGACCATCGGTAAGCTCTATTTTAGCTTAGATTTGATTCTTCTAGCTCTCTATCTTATGATGTGTTGTGTTCCCTCCTTGTGTCAATTTCTCTCCCTTGACTGATCTTCTCTTTTGATGTCTTTTCTTTTGTTGACAACTCTCCCTTTGTATAATCTTTCCATGCAATTTCTCTCCCTAAGGATATAATCTCTCCCTGTTGGAGTAATGTGATAATGGATAATCTCTCTCCTTTTATAGAAAAATTTGATAGAATGTGATAATATGGATAAACTCTCTCCCTTTGACAGCAATGCCAAATAAATATCTTCACAAATATCTGACATTAATGTCAAACAATCATTTCTCTCCATCCATAAAATATTCCTTGAATTTTCCTTATCCATCATCAATACAACAATATGCTCTGGTGCTCGGTGTTGATATATACCTATCTGTATATAGATGTAGCCTTGAATTTTATCTCTTTTCTTGCATCAACATTAATGATATTCTGATAATATGTTGGCTGATGTAGCCTTCTAGTTATTTTACTGACTGGTAGATAAGGGTTTTACCCCTAGTCTCTTTCTCAAGTACTCAAATGCATCTTTGGGAAGTGGCTTGGTGAAGATATTAGCTAATTATTCTTTGGATTGCACATACTCAAGTATCACCTCTTTTGCTTGAACTTTTTCTCTTAAATAATGATACTTGATTTCAATGTGTTTAGTCTTAGCATGCATGACTGGATTCTTGGAAATTTTTATTGCACTAGTGTTATCACAATAGATAATTACTGGTTCTAGGATCTTCATATGCATACCTTCTAGTAACTATTTGATCCATGCAATATTTGAGCAATTTGCAGCAGCAACAACATACTCTGCTTCTATAGTAGACTGAGAGATGCATCCTTGCTTTTTGCTAATCCATGTGACAAGTTTGTCACCCATAAAGAATGCTCCTCCAGTTGTTCTCTTTCCGTCATCAAGATTTCCAGCCCAATCAGCGTTGGTAAACACCTTAAGTTCAAATTTTTCTTCTCTTCTATACCACAATCCATATTCCTCGGTCTTCTTCAGATATCTTAAAATTCTTTTCACAGAAGTAATATGTGATTCCCTGGGCTTAGCAGAAAATCTAGCAACAATTCCTACTGCATGTGCAATATCTGGTCTAGTGTGTACAACATACATGAGTTTTCCAATCATTGATCTATACAAAGTCTGACTTACCTTTGATGTCTTGTCCTCCTTTGTCAACTTACATCCAGTAGCCATCAGTGTTCCAACTAGTTTGGAATCTTCCATCTTGAATATTTTTAGGACCTCTTTAATGTATTTGGACTATGTAATGAAAATACCTTCACATTGTTGCAAGATTTGTAGACCAAGAAATAAATTGATCTCTCCAAACATAGACATCTCAAACACTTTTCTCGTCTCATTAGAAAATGATTTGCCTAGCATATCATTGCCTCCAAATATGATGTCACAAACAAATATTTCAGCAATCAAAGTGTTAGCATCAATATCTTCCTTCAAATAAAGATTACTATTTTCACTAGTCCTTACAAATCCAATACTTATAAGATAGGAATGAAGTCATTCATACCAGGCTCTA
>MU225209.1:62165-109648 GCA_018584345.1 Thuja plicata | reverse complement strand
CTGGGGAAACCTTTCGGAAAAAACCCCAGCACTCCAAAACCTGCACAATGTATTGATCAAAAACTATTACAGCTTACAATACACTTGCAATGCAAGTTCTTTCAGAAGATTTCAAAACCCTTGAAGATAAATCACGGCAGCATAAAATGTTCCAACAATACACTCACATCACTACTCTTTGCAACCCTAAAAATTCTTATATCATGCGCTTCACTTTTTAGGGCTACTCCCAAAGATAACCGTAGTATGGTTTTACCATTCTCTGAGAAAATAGGAAACCCAAAAAAATTTTATGATTGGGGAAGAGTGTACAGTACTCAAATTTATCAGTTGCCACATGTCTTCACCTGTCATTGAATATTCCTAACATAGCTCTTACGTGTCACAGGAATCTGTCATAACCATTTTAGCCATGATCTCCTTACACACAATTCAAGATGCCGACACATCAACATTATTTACAAGTAATACATTTTATAAAAAAAATAATAAGAATAGGAATTATCCAAGGTTGAGACACCTTATTCCTAACAATAGGGTTCAAGGATCAAATGACAAACCAACCTTATCAAAATACAGAGATAAATGTGAAAGGACAGGTACCATTGGTCTCACAGCTTACTCTTCTTCCTCCTTCGTCCCAATTTACTGCCCCTATTGTTGAAAAACCATTGGTGGAATTAGATTCGAAGAAAGGTATGGATACACATATACCTTCATCCAACATGGAGTCTACAAAAGTGGAGAAGGAAGTGGAGGTGCAAACTTCTCCAGGTCTCCCCAATGTCTAGGTATCACAATAAGAACAAGGAGAGTTTCCACAAGACATGCCAATTGATAAAGAGACTGGAGGCGATGCAAATGTAGAATAGAGTTCATCCACTCCACCTCATATTCATATAAATCCTCCTCTTATTATTCCTACTCATGCACCCATGCCTCTGCCTTCCATTAAAATTCCCATTCATCTGTGTTCCATTCAAACAGCCACTCCTCTACCTTCCATTCAATTTCCCACTCCTCCTTCCATTCAGATTCTTACTCCTACACCTTGTGCTCCCATATTTTCTTTAAACCCAATTACCCAAGCCCAATTTTCAACAAGGTCAGAACCATATGTGTAGGAAAGGCCGAGACAGGTAACAGGTCTCTGGGTAGAGATATTAACAAGTTCATATGAAGATGTCAAAGAGCCACAAGTTTAGAAGGAGTCTACAAGGGAAAAGAGTACTCCTCATGAGGATGCACCCGAAGAACCAAATACCACTATTGGGAAACAACTGGAGGTAGTGGAAGAAGAGGGATTGGAAGACAAATAAAATTAAGAGATAAGGGAAGCTTTGGAGAAGGCAGGAAAAGGGGACAAGGAGATGGAAGTCTAAAATGTAGAAGAAACAACCTTCATTCAAAAGAATTCCCCATATGAGTCGGTCGCTACATTCACCAAGCCCACATGGTTCACCAATAAAATATAGAAAAGGAAAAGATTTTACACCGAGGAAGATGATACAGACATGGTGGTCTTAGGCCAAACTTTCCATAGGATTGAATCCATCACCCTATCAAGAACAATGTCCTATGTCACTCAAGACCATAGAGGTCAGTGGAAGGAACAGGTTGTATTACCCATAGTGAGCACCATTGAATCATAGATTACTCCAGAAGATTAGACTTTTGAAGAGGTTGACTTAGGTGAACCTACCAAAGAAGGGATTAAGACGTTGGTGACACTAGGGTTGAAACATTCCCTCTGATTCAAGAATAAAGATGAGGAAAGAATAAAATCATTAACAGAGAAAAATGAAGCATTGAAGAACTTCATTGTTAAAATAGAAGGTCCCATTGACTTGGACTACCTAGAAGCTTGATTACATGCTATCTTGGAGAGGATAACTATACCAAAATTTCCAATAAGTGTATCAAATTATTTCATTCATAATTGTGCATATTGGAGGATTGAGTTTGAGCAATTCGGACAGAGCGCCATCAGAACAATTTTGAAGCCCTTCAGAGTTATCCTCAAGGAGTTCACCAAATTGGTGGATATGATGGCCAAAGAGGAAAGATTGGATGTGTAAATTGAGAAATGATAAAATTTTCTTAAGGACCTAAAGGTAATAAGGAATCAATGCTTCCAAATTTTGGGCAAACTATATGAAGGATCCGAGCTGGAAAATTGTGAGACCTGGATCAATGACATAGCTGAGACAGTAAAGGTCTACCAGAAATGCCTAATTAGGGTCAGAAAAAGACATGAAGGGATCATGATGTGGGTTGAGTAGATAGAGAAATTATTCAAAGGTGTCCACCTAGATCTGTATGAAGATAAGAGAAAACAAATTTTGTGTCTGGTAAAGAACATTGTGCAGCAATTCACGGGAGTTTTGGTGGGCATAAATAAAAAGGAGGACCTCCAACAACTTTTCCTTTTCAAGGAGGATATGCAGAAGATATTGGAACATGAAGAAGAGATTAAATTCTTTGCCACAAAATTGGTCACCTTTAGGGAGAAGCAAGAGCAGTTCCTTAATGCTATCCAAGTCACATACTTTCAATAAGTGTAGGAGATAGTGGAAAAACATTGCAAGGCGCATCTGGGCTTCCTCCCAGAATGACTAAATATTCAGTTTCAGACTTAGTCAAATTTTGTAAAGGGAGATTTTTGACACTTATCCATTTGTCCAACTCAATTTTTTTGGCCTTTTAGACTCTAAAAGTCTAAAATTATAGGAGTCATAAGGACTGACACAACCAATTTTCAGCTTTTCAACTTTCAGAGTTAGGGTCGGGGTCAAAAATTTATGGTTCATTTCGACAAAGAAGTAATTGGCATGGAGAGTTTTTTCTAGATCATATTGCATGCCTAGTTGGGGTCATTTTTGTTGGAATAGAAGATATCAATCAGTGGTGTTCACAAAAAGGAGCCAAGATGAAGATTACAAGGAAGAACTCCAGTTCAAGAAGAACACTTCAGTTCAAGAACGGTGAAACTCCAGTTCTGATCTTTTGTTTGCTGAGTAGATTTAGCTTCATTTTCTCACATGAATGAAATGTAAATGGATTAAAATCCATGTAGACTTGTTAGCTTCCAGCTTAGGAGTATTTTTTCTTTAGTAAGTTTTAGTTTTAGCTTTATTTTTCTATTTTAGTGTAAATGGAACCCTAGTTTCGGGTTTCTTAGTTTTGTAGTTGAAGCATTTTATATTTCATCAGAACAATGTTATTATCGTTGGAATTTTGATGCAATAAAGATATATGTCATTTTTGCTTCATTCATGGTGTGAATTTTTTTATTTTCTATGTGAAATTGTGAATACATACATACTTGTTAATCTATTTGAAAGAACCAATTGTGTTTATTTTGTATGAATCTATGATCAATTAAATTGGATTTTGTTGTTATTATTTCATGTTATTGTGATGAATGAGTGGAAATATTTTTTCTATTGGTTTAAAAGATAAATCCATCTTGTGTGTGTGTGCATCTGGTGGCTTCATGATTTGATATATTTTTGAAAATCTTGCATCTAGGTAAAAGTATCTTCAAAAGATTGCATCTGTTGAACATGGAATTGTGATTTCATCTTATTCATGTTTTGTGGGTTTCCATCATTTTTATCATTTAATTCGCAAGCGTTATTCAACGATGGTTTATATCTGATAGATTTTATTTCAGTAAATTTGCTTACAACTCTTGTTACTCAAATATTTTGATCTTTATTTTAAATTGGTTAAAATAGGCAATCATTATAGGTTTTAAAGTCAGATTTGCATTAGTAGGGAATTCCATGCATTGGTAAATTCAAGAAAAATAAAAAAGGTACTAAAGTTTTTTTTGCATCCTGAAGTTGAACGTACCAGCAAAGTCCTCCTTATGAACATTCACATTTATCTTCAACTGAGTTTACCAAGGGGTTGTACCACGACCATGGAGAACCTTGGGAATAACTTCATTATTCTTTCAAGAGGGTAATTCAGATCTTGAATTCCTAACAATTGACTTGTGTAAAAGCAACACTCAACAAAAATTGATCAGAAGGATTTGTCAACCATTTGTGAGAAAAACCTAGTTCTGTGAAAAAGAGGTATTTCACTTACGCAAATCTCTTTCAATCAAGTGATGGCCACACCAGTTATTTTCGATATAAGAAAAATACCTCACCTCAAATTCAAAAGCATCCATATAAATATGCGGCCCTAAGGCAGCAATGTCTGGTTTGGCCTATGGATTTTTACATGTTGAAGACGTGAGGGCATATGTGAATTGTAACTTAGAGAATTTTGGAACAAATCCAATCAAGGAATTATATCTCACCGAACTGTTGGGAGATGATGGAGGAGTTAAACCCAAATTTTGTGTCCTAGAAGAGAAAAAGTTTGTGTAGTTCACATTATTTATGGTTGGTGTTGAGGAAGAGTGGATAAGGTATATATTGATCAAGATTCATGGTGAATTCATGTGGTCAAACTGACCCATAAATATTACAAAGGAAGTAATCTAAAAAGTTACAGGTTATTTGTCAATAAGAGACATTCCAGCTCTGAAAAGTGTTAAAAATTACACAGGTGGTAGCTGACAATAGAGGTGTTGTTTTCCTTAAAAGGGTTTAGACTAGAAAAAAGAAACCAATTTGATCCTTCAATTATCTATAGAAAATCCAACTCTAATTATTAATAATCTCTAGGACTTGGACCAACTGATAAGGATCAAACAAACCCTTCTTCACTTTGGGCTCTGCAAAACCTAGGAGGGTGATCCCTTAATGCATTTACAATCTCTGCACCACACTTGTAAATAACATCAAAATAAAGAAAATAATCTCATGTTCAAGCTCAAAAAATAGAGAGAATTCTATGAAATGGCTAATTCCCTGTGATTCTCTACCTATTGGAGCATGAGATAACAACAACATATAATGACATACATAAAATATGAACATTCCGCATGATTTAAAAAATTTGTAGCAAAGTTGGATGAAATTGAACACCATAATGTAAGTAAAATACTACAACATTGATCAGTGCCTCATTCCATTGGGTATTGAACTCATAATCAATACAACTGCAGTATAACAAAAATTTACTAAAATAGCTTTAAGATCTAAGAATATATTGCATTACAATATATCTCAGCTGCAACCCCAACAAGAATACTTATCAAAATCCTTGCACAAACTCTAAAAATATGTAAATATATTCAATAATTTAATTGATCCATTAGACCAAAGCATGAATGAAATTTACATGCATCACAACAATGTACTGAATGAAATAAAACCTTTGATTCTATTCTACTCAAAATTCATCAAACTTGTACACATGAGAGAATTGGATCTAAATTATATTTTTCATTAATCTTAAATTTCTATCTCTATCATACAACATTTATAAATTCATGTATTCAAGACCTAAAAAAATTTAACACAAAACCCTTCAAATTTTCTCTGTAAAATGTTTTATAATAAGCTCAATATTTCACCTAGACTTTACTTAGGACCGACACTCTAGACTCAGAGATTTTTGAATAAAATCACAACCCTTTCTAGTGGCCTTGAATTCCCTTTTATAGAAATAAGGGATAAAAAATGCTTTGGGATAGAGAAAACACACGTCACTTTGTCCATTGGACCGCTTAATTCTTGTTAAAAAAGATATTTACGCAAAATGTATTTTTTCTTTAACAAGATATTCCTGGCACTTATCCTTCCTTTTATTTATTGATGAAGATATTTTCTGATCCCATGGTTGTTGTAAACTCGTAATTCCAAAAGGTATCCTCTGCATAAAACACCAAAATTGTTCACCAGATATTCATACCAAAAAGTTAGTTAGATAATCGTTTGCCTTTTATTATTCATTCAAATATGTCTTAACCCATTCAAAATATTCTTTATCTGTTGGTCAATTGAAACCCATGAATTCATCATCCTTTTCTCTGTATGGGTTGTACTTGACAACAAATTCGTTGGCTTCCTTTTCAAAAGTCTCAAAGAATATGCTTGTGCTGATTATTTTGTCCATGTTGGTTTCTTGCATGTCTGTGTCAAATTCTTCACAAATGGAATCAAAGTGAGAGTTGACGACCTATTTTTCTTTCTCCTTCCATATCTACAATGGTTTCACATTTCCATTGTTATCTATAATTTTAGGAAACAAAGTATCATGCATTCCATGAAAACTACTTATCAACTCTCTTATTCTTTTTTCAATATCTTTAGGAAACATTTGGAACTCCTGAATAGACTTCACCAACAAATGGGTTGGTTGAAGTGCCTGAGGCCTATTAGCATGAAACTTTTATGCAACAAACATCACCCTCAAATAATTTCCCCTTTTTATCCATTTTTTGAACAATGGGGGAGCAACCTCACTATCCCTATCAAATCTTTTAACAGCTTCAAATAATAAAGAAAAGAAAGAATGGACACTTGTCAATTTTCTATCAACTTTTTCATTCAAATGAGTCAGTACAGAGTAGACTATTTCCTTTTGTTTTTATGTGGACCTCTACTCTGACTCAACCATTTTTCCCTCCAACTCCTTTATTTTTTCCAACAATTGACCTTTTGTTGGATCTATAGAGCAAGTAGGCTCTTCAATTATTGGTCCTGCCGTAGAAACAAGAAAAATATCCTTGGTTGGCAATTGTGTAACTATCTCAGTAGAAATAGTAGGAGGTACACCTAATGAAGAAGGAGTAGAAGCACTTTTAGAGTCTACAAGGGACAACTCTAATATTATTTATTCCAATAGTTGCACCTTTTTTTGTAACTCCATGTTTTTTATGATGTTCTTTGGTGTATTCCTTGAATATGTGTTCAAACTTGGCTTTATATTCTAATTTCTTACCTTCCTTCTTAGCTACTACCTGGGCTGATTTGGTTGTATCCAAAACCAAATTTGATGCCTCAACACCAGATGTATATCCAACTCTTTTTAAAACAAGGCCCACTCTCAAATTGGGGTTAATTTCTTCAATCTTTGGTTTTCTTACACCTAGGGATAGTGACCAAATAGCCAAAGTGAAATAATCATAACTAAAAGAATAACCCTTCAATGTAAGATTTGATTCTTCTGTATAACTATAGATTACATTGTCCTTCCTTACTACATCAGAATCAATTTCATTAGCAATGTTCCATTCGAGAAGAATCAAAACCCCTGCTTGATGTAAAATTTTCTTCCCTTCTTTAGGGGTGATGGTATTAAATTCTTCCATCATTTCCAATTTTATTTCATCTTCATTTTTCTAATCAATCTTCTGATGTTGTTGAGCCTTTCTTTCCTTACATCTTTTATTGTAATCATCAATCTTTACTTTCCAAACTAACTGCAAGAAAGCCTAGCTTTTCAAAAAACTCTCATCTTCTAAAAATTATTCACATGCCTCCTTTCTGGCATCTCTAAAGGCTCTCCTTTGAATATCCAAATAAATAAAGTCCAATTCAAGTGACCTTGGAGTAGGAGGGACCCCAATTCATAAATCTTTATCAGTAACAATGAGTGTACCCTCTTCATCCTCAATAGGTTGTTCCTCCATTTGGACATGTTCCTATCTTGGAGGTGAATGGGATAGAGGAGATAGTGATGGAATTCTATCTAGTGAATCCTCTACATCAATTATTTTAATTCCCTTCATTGGTTTTCTCTGAGGTTTGGAAGGGTCTTCATACTTCATAATTTTCTTTCCCTTTTCCCTCCTCTCCTCATCACTGTCACTATCACTAACAACCTCACCTCTCATCCTCTTATATATATTTCTATTTCCTGGAGGCAGAGGGACAATTCTTTCCTCAACTCTTCCATCTTTTGACTGTGGTGGCATAGATGATGTCCTTGGAGGCTTCATTCTATTTTGAAAATAGGAAAGTGGTGCATGCAAAACCTTCTGCAAAAACTAGCATTATCACCTGACACCAATTGACGTCTTCCCTCCTTTTGTGAGTAAACCCCCACTGGAGATGCTATTTGCACAACTTTATCTCCTTCTTATATTCCCTTAGATTGCTATAATTGATTTTTTTTCTATTTTACAATCAACATGACCTCTTGGAAATGATCCACCAATGCATTTATCTTGGCAACAAAAGAATTAAATATTTTAAATGGATCATAACTAGGATCCATTTTATGCACAATATGCAAAAATTTGTTGTATGCAACCCATTTCTTTTTTCTATCCTCTTGTTCTTTTTCATCAAACTTATTTATGATCAAATCCTTGGGGTAATTGAAAACATGAGGCAAGGAATATTCCTTGATCCTGGCTCTAAACATATTGTAAAACCCCTTTGGATCACTATGCCTTGTTGTGTCAACCCGCATATGATATGTCTCAAAACATTTATCAAGATGGACCAATCCTCCTTTTGTTATCACAAAGTAAGGGACAATTATGCAATCTAGGAAAATTGTACCCTTACTCTTTCCTAGCAACTCCTTCTCTTGGATGCAACCATTTTTCCACACCACTTCTCCAAATCCTAACCTTAATGGAACATTGTGGGGTAAGACATGTGGCATCCCTGGAAAACCATAAACCTTTATAAGAGTACTATCTGCATAGGGATATATATCACCCCAATTATGTGCAATCTTCAAAGTTGGTATTCTTTCCATGGGTCTCAAAAAATTATTTAACTATGGAGGAATCCTAGGTGGATCAACTATCAATTCTTCCCTCAGCCTTGATGAAAAATAGTTGTCAAATATGACATAGTTGGCTTCATCCCTGTCCCAAGACATGTCCATACTCCATAATTGAACTTTCATATCCAATCCATCAATTTTTCTTCTCAAATTCATAGAACCCTCAAAGGAATCTTCATTTTGGTTTAGGATTATATGCATCAATAGAGAATACCAAAATAAAAATGCCACACTTCCATTATTTTGTACATCCAACAATCTCTCATAAATTTTATTTTCTAGGAATGGGGAAAATCATAGATCACTGTGAATCCTAGATGTTGGATCTGAATTGCCATGTGCATATATGCTAGTTTCATGACTGTGCTAGGGTGAAAACCTAGAATCTCATAGAATGAATAGAATGTTGCCTTTAAGTGAGGAGTGAATGCTTCAATGGGAAAAGGTTCAGGTGTGCTTGATCCAATTTAATACTTTGTTTTCCCTACTCTGGCTAGATGAGCGAGAAGGAGGTTATCTCTAACCATATCTTTCACCTTTTTATATCCTTCTTTGATAGCCTCCAAATCAATGTGTTGTAGAAAAGTAGTAGGTTCATATAAATCAAAAACCTTCAAAATATCTTCCCTTTTGATTGATAGCTATATGTTTCATGAATTTCCCCTTACATCCCTTAGAATCAAGTTATATCTATCTGCAATCACCTTTAGTAAATCCACATCCATAAATACATAAGGAACCACCAATTTCCCCAAGTTGTATTGCCAAGCATTTGAAAGGGGATTACCTTTATTTCTGTGCTCAAACCATATTTTTCACATGTCCAAACTAGTCATTGGAATCCTGGCATCTGCTACATTATATACCTTATCATTTAAACCTTCACCTAGATTTTTTCCCGACATGAATTTCTATGCCTGGTATCTATATGTTGTGGATGATGGAAATTGGTCTAAAAATTCATCATATAGGTTCCTTTTTTCATACTCAATTTTCTAGGAATGCTTTCTTTAAGGTGTCATTATGAATCCTAGGGGTTTCTATTTCAAATTACAAAAATAAAAAGGAAAGTTAGGGCTTTCCAATAAATTGAAAATTCTAACACAATCCCCACAAATCTTTACTGAATTCAATAAAACCCTAACTCCTCAATATTCTGCGAACAAAATCCCCACAAATTTGAATGCAATTCACCCCACAATAACCTTGAAATAACCAAAGAAAGCGCAAAAACCCATTTACTATTTTATCGCACAAAACCCTTAGATAATTTGTAGCACAAGCTCAAAACACAACTTTCTAGCTCCATAGATGAATTCTACACCTTTTAAATGCTTTGGTGAATTAAAAATGACATCAAATTCCTCTCTTATGTTTGTCTAAAACAAGTTGTTGATGTCCCATCCACCATTAGTGTTCATATGCATGAAAAAAATTTGACTTCCTCCCTTTTGCAAGTTTGAATTCTGTTCATTAATTCCCCTTCCATCATTTGGCTTGTGTTGGCTAACTGGGATAGGTGTCAAAATCTTGTGATGTCTCTATCCTTAAGTCCCTTTCATCTTTTATCACAAGATCATGATAGCTGTTAGATCTTTTCAAAACGTACCATGTCCTTGTGTAAACCATCTAACCCTTGTCATTAACCATTGAGAACCTTTTCCTGTGGTTTAAAAAATCTTCATCCATTTTGAGCACATGCATAAAGATGATACTTTAAGTAGTATGACAGATAACCCAATGCGGTTGGTATAAAATATTAAAACATTTTCCATTGTTCCCTTGGCCACATGAAGGGTGAAAAATGGCAGCCTTTCGCTATCTCACACTCAATAAATTCTATAGAGTTGTCAACATGACCTTATGATAGATTTTTCCACCAAGCTACAGATTGAATTGCACATCATGAAGGTGCTACAGGACAATTGGGACAACACTCTATCTCAAATTTTGAAGGTACATTGTGATTTCCTATCCTACTTTGGAATTACCTTGTAGATATAGTTTGGCATTTTTGTCAAAAATAAGGGGGAAAATTCATTGTATATACATTAAGGAAATACATGTACAGTTGAGTAGAAAAGATATATATTACAAAAACAATTTTGAAAAATCAAAAAAAGAGAGTCAGTTGGACCCGAGCAGCAGAACAGGTGTCAAAACCCGAGTAGATAGTAAGGGGGAGTTTTGAATTATCATATTCAGAGTAAAATGATAAGTTTTTTTGTCACTAATGCCAAAGGGGGAGATTGTAGACCTTATGGCAAGACATGTTGTCAATTAGTGTCCAAACACTTAGTCATTATGCACTGTCAGAGTGATCAATGTGACCCGAGTGATCAATATTTCCTGAGTGACCAGTATGACCTGAGTGATCAGTATTGCCCGATTCATTTAGCATCACCTGAGAGATCAGTGTGACCTGAGTGATCAACATTGCTCAAGTATCAGTTTGTTTCCCGAGTATCAGTTTGTTTCCCGAGTAAACTTCTAGACTCGAGTGACAGTATTGGGCCAACTTTGCATATATTGTTTAATATTATTATGTCTAATGGAAGCCGACTTATGAAGTTATCAGTTTTTGGGTAAGATATATGTATATATATATAAGACATTTTTTTATCCAAAATATATAAAAAGAGTATTTTAGTAGAAGTATATATGTGAATATGATATGGCATATTAATTAGAAGATTGCAGAAGTATAAAGCACAACAAAGACTCATCTATCACAGTCAGGTGATCAGTTATATTCAAAAGGATCTCAATTGAAGAAAATCAGAGTTGCCAAAGAAGATCATCTACTAGTTCATTCTAATAGGTGGATCATAAAAATCCTCTAACCAGGTGGACCTAACAGTCCTTTGAAAATCTCCTAATAGATTTGCATTACTTTTTTTATTGTATCAAATCCTTTAGCAAGGTGGAATTAACAATAATTATTTCTCTTAATAGGGCAGGCCATCAGAAGTGGTCAATGCAAGCTCTAACAGGATAAATTTATACTATAGTACTAAATCTTGTGGGTACCATCCCCACCCTGGTTTTACTTTCTATTTGGAAGGTTTTTGGGTAACCAAATACTGTGTTATGTGTTATGTATAATTCTTTTGTTTCAGTTCTATGCATGCAAAAAAAATTAGATAATCTATTTGTGAATAAAGAAGATTAAGTTTTATTGGTTCCTAATTCACCCCCCCCCCCNTCCCCCCCCCCCCCCCCTCTCTCATTCACCTTGCATGTAATATATTTCCAACAACTTTAAGTAGTCTGACAGATAACCCAATGCAGTCAGTATAAAATATTAAAACATTTTCCATTGTTCCCTTGGCCACATTAAGGGTGACAAATGGCAGCCTTTCACTATCTCGCGATCAATAAATTCTATAAGCTGACATCATTGTGGGATAGCATACCAATAAGAACATGCCATGTAGCCTGCCATTTGAAAAGATAAAAGGACTCGCCTTGGATGAACACATGACCCTTAAAACTTAATACTTAAGTTATAACAAACCCACGACACTATCACATAACACTTTGGAACATTAGGACTTAGGGGTAAAATATTAAAAGGGGCTGAGAACTTATGATTTAAAATGCTAGGAAAAAAAAAAAGTGATCCCTTTTCACGACATTAAACCCCTTCCTCAAGTGAAATAAAAAGTAATGACTGATTAAAATATCCTAGGGTTTAAATAATATATGATCTTAACAAATACAAAACCCCCTAAAACCTTAAAACCATGACAAAGAGAAAGAACAGAGTCGAAAATCCTAATTTCACCATGGCGACTCAAATATTTTTTCATAACATTTATAGGAACTATAAAGAGGGATGAATATTAGTAACATAAGAGATTACGATGTAAGGTTTTTTGGAATGGTCATTAGATACAAGATATACCATTCTAGATAAGAAAATTTAGTCTCAGGAATATCCATATACATAGAATATCAGATGCTAAGAGAGAATAAAGACTATGATCTTTGTGAAGTCTTGAGAGGATAGTTGATAGACAATATGAAAAAGATCAAAAAGGAGAAGAAGAATGTATTTAAATTTGGTACTCTTATATTATGCATATTCTACTACTTTACAAAAGAGTTTCCTAGAGTAGATCCTACTAATCAGTCTGGTAGCTTTTTAAATTAGAGAAATCATTAGTGAAATGACTGATGAGATGAGAACCACATCACTTTGGGGATGTTTCAAGAATTTTCATAAACAAATGCATGAAAGGAAAAGGATTTCTGAATATATTATTATAAGATATAAGAAGGAACTATGTTTCACGGTAAACACTAATGAATGTCTAATGGAGGCAGTTGAACTGAGAACTTCTTGGGTGATGCCAATGGTATATGAAGTGGATGGACAAATTATAGACTTGTATGCAAAAAAAATTCTAAGAAAGCCTAGGGATCCAAATGAACCAAGATTTCAAAATTACAATGAGAAAGGATTCAAGTGTATAGGTAGCTTAAAGCACATGAAATTTCAAGAAGGCTAAAGAAGAAAGTTGATATAGTTAAATAATTTATTGGATTTTATGCTCAACAAGTTGCAGAAGGTGGTACACCTATTGAAGTGGGAGAATAATCTATGCACCAACTAAGTCTATGGGTAGACAGACAAGAAGTGCAAAAATGCCCAAACCACAAATGCCCACTCCAACAAGAGAACTGAAGAGGAAGAAACTAGAGAAGAAAAGTGATGAAAAGAAGAAAGATGAGAGTAAGAGTTAGCAAGAAGAGAAGAAGAAAAATAAAGAAGCACAAATCCTTATCAAGGATGATGATAGGATAGACTATGATGAAGCTATCAAGCTACTCAAGAAGCAAAAGTTGATAGAAGCATTTAAACCTACAAGGTCAAAATATTTCAACACAACTGAACAAGTAAGTATAGAAACCAAGCTTGAATCTGATAAGCTAGGTATGTCTTTAAATAGCGTGGTAAAGGTTATTACTTCCAATGGTGACTTAAGGCCATTGAATAAATTTTATGATAAGTTAGAAAGGGAAGGGAAGAGAGTGATTGAAGAAGCAATTGTAAAGTATATGTATAAGTTAAAGAAAGCTTTGATTGAGATTGCATCAGAACTTCCAAAGTCCCTATATGATATCTTAGATGCAAGAAAGAATGTATCTAGAAAGAAGGATAAAGATTTAATAGAGAAAGAAATAATTGAACTTTATCCAGTACTATCAATTGAAGAGATGAAGGACTCAATGAAAAAGGCAGAGCCATATCTTAGAAACAAAAGAAGGATAAATAGACTGATGGCTGGTGAACTAGATGGTGAAGTCAAAGAGACAAAAAAGATAATGAAGAAAATATTGCAGAAAGAGAATCCAGCAATGCTCACTGATTTCCAAAAGGGGAGTACATCTAAGAAAACTAAGCTACCAAGCATGGAAATGAAATATGATGTTGATGTAAAAAATGTTCTAGATTTGGAAAAAATTATAGGTACTAGTATGGAGAATGCACTAGAGATGGTGATAGTACAAATAAATGTGACTGATCAAGTCACTAATCAAGATACATCACTCAAAAAGGTCACAATGGACACCAAGAAGAAAGGTATAATGACAGGTATAGAGATTGAAAATGAATCATCAAAGATTGTGAATGTGTCACAAGAATTACAAACTGAGAAAGATAAAGTAAGGACTAAAATAGTAGAGGTATATCCTCTAAAATCAATGTTGTCATCACAAGATGAGGAGCCCAAGGAGGCAAAGGTGAGAAAGGTAGAAGTGAAGGAAGGTTTGAATAAAAAGAGAGCAAGAGACATTGTTCAGATAGTGAAAAAGATTATGTCTAAGGAGACAATTGAAATAGATGTAGAATTGGAAAAAGGACCAATAGATATATTTGTTATATCCCATGTTCAGAAGATTCAACTAGCCCAAGTGACACAAGCTCAAGCCAAGGAGGAGATTCTCAATAATCACATTGAAGATAGTAAACTCATGGAGGAGGCATCAAAATATTGGAAAAATTGATGCCAACTTTTGTTAAAGATGAATCATAACTCCATCAGACCAAGTCAGAGGTCTATTTAGTGCAGTGAAAACACAATTCAAATCCCTTCAACCTGCTGTAGAATTGAAAGTTAAGAAGGAGTTCAATGCCAATAGATTTTAAGATTTTAATTTTCTACTTGTACATGATATAACACTTTTGGATACCCATTTTAAGGAGATTTAGAGTAAACTAAATGAAGGAGGAAACATTTATAAGTCATGTTTGTCAATGACAAAGTTTGTAGTAAGAATAGAGAAGAAGATTCAATAGAATGAACACAAAATGGAGTAGATAGCTCAATAATTTGATTATATAAAGGCTTCTACATTAGTATCAAAGAGTCAAGTAATATCTTTACTTGAAAAGATCTAAAATTTGGAGAAGGGGAAGGAGAAGATGAAATCAAGAGTTAGTGAATTCAGGAGTTTGATAGCTCCCAAAATTCAAACACTCCATAGTGCAGTCAAAGAAGCACAAGTTGATTTTGCATCATTAGACTCAGTGAACTTACAAGTGGAAGAAGCTACTATATTCTTTTTCAATTACCACATTTTAATTTTGGATAGTCTTCAACAAGGATGGGATCAAGATTTGCAATTATTGAAGACTATATGTGCATATATTTTCCAATTAATGTACAAGTCTCATAATTTTTTATCATGTATATATATGTGTATAAATTTTGGTAGTCATAGTCCAAGCGGGAGTGATGGTGTGAGCCTAGGACATTTAATGGCTCAACCTTTAACATTGATTTCAAAGAGGAATTAAGGCGTGTGAAAAATATGCTTAAAAGGAGTTGTGAAAAATATGCTCAGAAGGAGTCAATTTTGGAATTTTGGATAGAATTTTTGGAGGAAAAGTCTATGCACTTAAATAGTTTTTGTTTGAAACACTTAATCAATTTTTCACTAAGTACTGCCATCAATGCCAAAGGGGGAGATTGTCGGTAAGAGACACTGGTGCAGGAGCACCCATGGGTTGCTTAGACAATACAAGTTACATTTTGTTGTGTGTGTGCCTTTAAGGAATTTTGGAGTGTTTTTATTAAGGTCATGTTAACCATAGTAGAGAGTACAATAGGGTTTAGTCTATAGATTCTTAGGACCTTTGTAAGTTGCAATTAGGGGCTAGGAAGTTGTAAAGCCTCCTAATTTGTACAAGTGGGATGATGATGTCAGCATGGTGTCAGTAGGCTCTATAATGTTTTAGAACCATGTTTCAACCATGGTCAGGGTCTTTGGTAAGGTTTTTTGAGCATTGAAACTCATTTAGTTGATTTTGCAAGAAATTATCAAAAAGATGTAAAGTTGTATTTTGCAACTTTGAAATGTTGCTCGGACAACATTGTCAAGTTTTTAAAAATTGATGAAAGAGAGCCCTAAGAGGAAAATAAATACCTAACCACCCTACATTGTACATGAATTAACCTAAAGGAAAGGTTGGACACCCTTTGTACGGACAGTGATTTGGAGAAATCAAGATTTTGTGTTGTTTTGTGGGCAATTTTCAGTTATTTCATGACAGTAGGTAGTTAATGGATTGAAGCTTGCATTGTAACTCATGCATGTCTTAGAGTAGGTGTTTTCTTAATTTTTTTTGCCATTAGATAGGTGTTTTTCCTTTTTTTTTTTAATTTTTGTTTGTCATTGTCACTGGTTCAACCCAGGCAGTGTGAGAAGATGGAGTTCTAACTCACTTTCCCAACATCCATTTTGTATGGCTTCTTGGGAATAGTGATTAGAATCCATGTAAATATAATGCATATTATTTTGGTCCCTCAAATGTAGAGGAATTAATTTTGAATTCTTTCCCTAGGAGAGCCAGTGGTGAGCCCAGCTAGGGAAGACCAAGTTGCAGAGAGCACAACTTGCAAATGTGGATAGCTAGAGACAAATTTCCTTTTTGAGTTTGAAGATAGGAGTCTTTCTAAGATTTGGTGAAAAGGAAAGGGTCATACCAATCCATCTGATAACCTAAAACATTCCATCTTGTCTAGGAGCTAGTGGAAGCTTAAAATCACTCATTTTGAGTTAGGGTATTGTACGGAAGGTGGTGACCCCAAGACCCAAAAAATCATTGAGGGGTTGGAAATTGATCCAAGAATCACAAGAAAGGTTTAAGGGTTTCTTTGGAAGAATTAGGATACAATCCCTATTTTCTCGGAGTAGGAGACCTAATAGGGCTAGTAGCCTATTAGGCATGTTTTGTGAAGAATTGGTGAAAGTAACTTACTAGTTGGACTAGGTGGGACTCCTAACAACCCTATTTGGTTATATTGGAAAGGTTTAAGTCACCTCCATATCTATGTAAGATAAATTTAATAATTTGGAGGTTACAAGCCTTTAACGTTGTTTAAGGGATATGGATAGTGAAGCAAGAATGCACCAAGTTTAGGGCTTGGTTAGTGGAATCTTTCTTGATAGTTGGGTATGCTAGAGTGACCAGGGGATCCACAAGTGTTGAGTATCCTATAGGTTCAAAGGAGTGTAGTGAAGACACCCTAGAAGTCTCTCAAGAAGACTATGAGCATGAATCAGTGATTGAATCATCCAACCTCCCTACCAGATTGGTATCAGAGCCCCAAAAGATTTGGGATTGCATAGTGCATGTCAGATTGTGAGTCTAGTAGGTCCTCAATCATGGTGACAAATGTGGAATTTTCCAAGAAGGTCGATGACCAGGAGGTATACAATAGTATATTGAGGGAAAGAATAGCCCAACTAGAGCAAGCATTAAGTGAAGTGTGGACTAAGACTGATGAAGTCAGTGATAAGTTAGAAGGGAAAGAAGCTAAGGGTAAAGACATTGCAGAAGAGGGAAAAACCCCTGAACCTGACCCTATGTTTTAGGAACAACATTTCTTGAAGGCTTTGAAAGACATGAGTGGAAAATCACTAGAAGGGATACCACTATTTAGTGGGAAGATGGAGGTAGATCTAGTCATGGACTGGATAGAAGGCATGGAGAATCACTTTGAATATGATGGAGTCATAGAAGCTCAAAAGTTCAAGGTGGAAAAGTCAAGACTTAGAGGCTCTGCATTGACATGGTGGAGGTTCATTCAAGAATAAAGGGAGAAAGAAGGAAAGAAACCAATTTCCACTTGGAAAGGAATGGTTGTCAAAGTAAAAGAGACATACATGCCAGATGACTATGAAATACAATTGCACAAGAAGAGACAAAGCCTAAGATAGAAGGATCTTGATATGAATTCCTACACTAAGGAATTTAAAAAGCTTTGTATGAGATCTAATGTGTCTAAATATGAGATCCTTAAGGTGGCTAGATACCTAAATGGCTTAAAATGGAGCATTCAAGAGGAGATGACTCTTCTAAGTCCAAGATAGTACACCAATGTTATCAATTGGCTATCAATATTTAAGATAAGAGTAGGAAGAAACAAGATCAAACCTCCAAGAGTAGAGGAAGAGGAAGAGACCAGAGAGGTCATAGAGGTGGATACCAAGGTAGAGGGACTGAATAAAGAAGCCAAGGAGAGTCTAAATTTGCAGAGCATGGGAGTGAAACAACTTCTAGAGGAGGCTATGGAAGAGGTAGAGGAAATCAAGGGGATTCTAACAGAGGAAGAGGTGCAGGCAGAAGTAAATATTACTTTTCTAGCATGAAATTTTATAGTTGTGGACAAATAGGTCATCCTTCTTATAGGTTCCCAGAGAAAGCATCCTCTTCAAACAATGAAAAGAGAGTAGAATATTCTCAAGAAGACACATCAAGATTCAATTTACCATAGATTAGCCATATAAAATCAGAGATGGGGGAAAATCTGATGTTTAGAAGAGTTCTGATCAGACAACTAGTCAAAGAAGAACCAAAATAGAGAAGAGTCTTATTTAGGATAAGGTGCAAAATACTTGGTAAAGTGTGCAAGGTTATTTTCGATTCAGGCTCCACAAATAACATCATCTCAGAGGAAGTAGTAAATAAGGTTAATTTGACAAGGATATCCCATACTAATCAATACAAGGTGACATGGTTGAACAAAGGGAAAAGTGTCCTTGTGAATGAGAAAACATGGGTTGAATTCTCTATTGGAGGATACAAAGACAAGTTGATTTGTGATGAGTTTCCTATGGATGCATTCCATCTCCTATTGGGTAGACCATGGAAATATGACAGAGGAGACATCTATGATGGGAAAGAGAACACCATCCCCTTCAAGAAGGATGGTAGAACATTCAAGACATAGTCAATGTTAGATGAAGAAGAAACACAGTCAAAGAGCCCTAGTGTCTTACTTAATAGTGGAAAGGAGTTTCTTAATACTCTTCAACAAAAAGGAAGTGAAGGCTATGCTATAGTTGTGGTACCAAAGGAAGAAGAAAAGGCTACACAAGAACCTATACCAAAGCAAGTCCAAAACTTGGAAAGTTCAAGGACATAATCAGTGATGGAATACTAGCAACATTACCTCCAAAAAGGAATATCATTCATTAGACAGACTTTATATTAGGGGCTTCATTACCCAACAAGGCAGCCTACAAGCTCACACTAGAGAAGAATCAAGAAGTATCTAGACAAGTGTAGGAGCTACTAGACCAGGGATTAATCAAGAAGAGCATCAGCCCTTGTGCAGTACCAGTGGTTTTGGCATCCAAGAATGGTGGTAAGTTGATACTTTGAATTGATTCTAGGGATATCAATAGAATTACTATTAGATACAGTCTCCCTATACCTAGAATTGAAGATTTGATGGACTGTCTTGGAGGGGCCAATTATTTCGCTAAGTTGGATCTCAAAAGTGGATACCACCAAATTAGAATAAAAGATGGGGATGAATGGAAGATAGCTTTTAAAACCACTAAAGGGTTGTATGAGTAGAGGGTTATGCCATTTAGGATTTAAAATTCCCCTAGAACATTCATGAGGCTCAAGAATGAGGTACTTAAGGATTAAACTGGAATATTTTTGGTGGTGTATCTAGATGATATACTCATCTTTATCAAAACAAAGGAGGAAAACTTGAAACACTTGGAGATTGTACTCAAGAGATTGC
Organism: Thuja plicata; assembly: GCA_018584345.1. Classification (NCBI taxonomy): domain Eukaryota; kingdom Viridiplantae; phylum Streptophyta; class Pinopsida; order Cupressales; family Cupressaceae; genus Thuja; species Thuja plicata. The sequence goes on along the minus strand of MU225209.1, from coordinate 89,945 downwards.
AGGAGGAGAAGTTGTCTATCAAACTAGAGAAGTGTGAGTTCTTCAAACAAGAACTTGTGTACTTGTGGTTTGTAGTATCTCAAGGTTCACTGAAGATGGAACCAAGTAAGGTGGACTCTATATTGAATTGGCCAACACCAACCATAGGAACAGAGGTAAGGAGCTTTCATGGGTTAGCTCAATTTTATAGAAAATTTATAAGGAATTTCAGTGGCATTTGTGCACCAGTGTTAAACACCATTAAGGGTGGGTTAAAGACCAAGTTCAAATGGACTCTTGAAGCAGGGGATTCCTTTGAAAATTTGAAGCAATAAGTGGCTACCAAACCTATATTTTTGTTACCTAGTTTTGATAAACTATTCACAATAGAGTGTGATGTAAGTGGAGTGGCAGAAGGAGGTGTTGAGCCAAGATAGGCTTATAGCTTTCTTTAGTGAAAATATTAATGAAGCCAAGAAGAAGTACTCTGATTATGATTTGGAGTTATATTCTCTAGTGCACTCACTTAGAAAATGGAGGAATTATCTCCTTCCTAAGGATTTTGTCGTGTTCACAGACAATCAGGCACTAAGTTACATCAACACACAAGAGAAACTGAGTAATAGGCACCTAAAGTGGATGGAATATCTACAAGCCTTTCATTTACTATCAAGCACAAGAAAGGATAGTTGAATAAGTTGGCAGATGAACTAAGTAGAAGGATGTTGATAGTCCAATAAGTTCATCTTCAAAGTATTGGCATAGAGAGTTTCAAAGACCTCTATAGAGATGATGAAGACTTTTATGAAGCATACAAGGTATGTTCAGATTTTCAAAACCATTTTCACAGTCAATTTGTAGAATATACTCTTCAAAGTGGAATCTTGTTTAAATGGAATCAGTTGTGTGTTCCCAAGGGTTCAATGAGATAAAATCTCATTCAAGAGAAGCACAATGGTAGCCTAAGTGGGAATTTTGGCATCAACAAAACCATGGAGTTAGTACATAGGTTTTATCATTGGCCCAAGTTGCTAAGAGATGTCATAAGATATATTGAACAATGTGTGGTTTTTATGAAAGCCAAAGGCGGAGCTAGAAATGTTGTTTTGGACCAACCTTTTCCTATTTCCAATAGACCATGGGAGTGCATTAGCATGGATTTTATTGTAGGTCTCCCTACGACAAAGAAAAGTTTGGATAGTTTTTATGTGGTGGTAGATAGATTAAGAAAAATGAGTCATTTCATTCCTTTTAAGGGCACCCATGATGCCAGTTATATTGCTCATCTCTTCTTAAAAGAGATTGTGAGGATACATGGACAACCCCTAAGCATTGTGTCAGATAGGGATGTCAATTTTATGAGTCATTTTTGGAAGACTCTATGGAGAAGACTAGGAACTAATTTGTCTTTTGGATCAACTTACCATCCACAAATAGATGGTAGGTGATTAATAGGGTGTTAGGTAATTTTCTTAGATTCCTAACTAAGGAATATGGGAAGACATGGGATCTAGTGATTCCACAATCTAAGTATGCCTATAATGACATTGTTAATCGGACTACTGGCAGAAGTCCTTTTGAGATAGTGTATGGGATGCATCCAAGGGGAGTGTGTGAACTCAGAGATTTAAGAGCTATGGAGTATATGAGTAGCCATGCAGAGGATTTCTCTTAGACAATAATGGAGATACAAGAGCAATTGAAGAAGAATATCATAGAAGCTACCCACAAATTGAAAGCTAAAGTGGATGTGTAAAGAAGAGATGTAAAATTTGCAACAGGATACTATGTCATGGTTCATCTAAAAAATTCAAAGTTACAGAAAGGAATGCCAACGAAGTTGCAAATGAAAAGAGTGGGACCATGTAAGGTGTTAGCCAAATATGGACAGAATGCTTATAAGGTGGAGCTTCCTTCAGATTTGAGCATCTCACCAGTGTTCAATGTGGCAGACTTGGTGAAGTTAAAGGGACAATTGTCAGACATAAACCATACCAGTATAGAGATATTGGAGGATGTCAGTACTGAAGTTTTACCTCCCAAAACTAAGCTCCAGGCAGAGAGGATCTTAGAATCCAACATGAAGAAGACAAATAGACATTGGATATATATGGATCATTTGTTATAGTGGAAATTAAAACCATAATTTGAAGCTACATGGGTGGAGGAAAACAACTTCAAGAATTTATGCTTTGATCTCTCTTTGATCTCTCCTCATGTACCTTAAAATATGTGCAGAGGGGGAGAATGGTGTAGGAGCACCCATGGGTTTCTTAGACAATCCAAGTTACATTTTTTTGTGTGTTTTCCTTGTAATTTTGGATTTTTTTTCTTAAGTTCACGTTTACCATAGTAGAGAGTACAATAACATTTAGTCTATAGAGTCTTAGGACCTTTGTAAGTTGCAATTAGGGGCTAGGAAGTTGTAAAGCCTCCTAATTTTCACAAGTGGGATGATGATGTCAGCATGATGTTAGTAGGGTCTAGAATGGTTTAGAATCATGTTTCAACCATGGTTAGGGTCTTTGGTAGGGTTTTTTGAGCATTGAAACTCATTTAGTTGATTTTGCAAGAAATTATCAAAAAGATGTAAAGTTGCATTTTGCAACTTTGAAATGTTGCTCGGACAACATTGTCAAGTTTTTAAAAATTGATGAAAGAGAGCCCTAAGAGGAAAATAAATACCTAACCACCCTACATTGTACATGAATTAACCTAAAGGAAAGGTTGGACACCCTTTGTACGGACAGTGATTTGGAGAAATCAAGATTTTGTGTTGTTTTGTGGGCAATTTTCAGTTATTTCATGACAGTAGGTAGTTAATAGATTGAATATTTCAATGTAACTCATGCATGGCTTAGTGTAGGTGTTTTATTAATTCTATGTGCCATTAGATAGGTTTTTTTATTTCTTTTAGTCTTTTTGTAAATAAGTTTTGTTTGGCACTGTCATTGGTGCGATCCAGACAGTGTGCAAAGATGGAGTTCTAACTCACTTTCCCACCATCCATTCTATATGGCCTCTTGGGAAAAGTGAGTAGAATCCATGTAAATATACTATGTAGGAATTTGGGCCCTCAAACGCAGAGGATTGAATTTTGAATTCTTTCCCTAGGCAAGCCAGTGGTGAGCCCAGCTAGGGAAGACCAAGTTGTAGAGAGCACAACTTGCATAGGTGGATAGCTAGAGCCAAATTTCCTTTCGGAGTTTAAATATAAGAGTCTTTCCAAGATTTTTTGAAAAGGACAGGGTCATACTAATCCATCTGATAACCTAAAACATTCCATCTTGTCCAAGAGCTATTGGAAGCTTGAAAACCCTTAAAATCACTCATTTTGAGTTAGGGTACTGTACATAAGGTGGTGACCCCAAGACCCCAAAAATCCTTAAGGGGTTGGAAATTTATCCAAGAATCCCAAGAAAGGTTCCAAGGTTTCTTTGGAAGAATTAGGAGAAAATCTCTATTTTCTCATAGTAGGATACCTAATAGGGCTAGTAGCCTATTAGGCATGTTTTGTGAAGAATTGGTGAAATCGACTTACTAGTTGGAATAGGTGGAACTCCTTGTTAATCCAAATGAGCTTTGAAATTTTTCATTAGTATCCAAGCACTCAAATGAAAATTTGGTAATATATTCACAAACAAGACCACTTTTTATAATCACCAAACTGCAGAGTTAACTGAGAGCACTGATCATGCGTAGAGTTAACCGAGTTCAGTGATTACCAAGAAGATAGACTTTACCAAGCAGTAGTCTACACTAAGATATATAGTATAACTGAGATACATAGTATAACTAAGATGCGTAGTATAACTGAGATACATAGTATAATCAAGATACACAGTATAATCGAGATACACAGTATAACCGAGACACACAGAGAACACCGAGCAACGAGAGACAACATTTATCGAGTGGACCAGAGGCCACATAAAATTTTGGTAATGGCACATCAATCTAGGCAACAAAAAAATTTCTGACCTAGATAACGGCTTACAATGATCGAGGAGAACATTAATTACGGATTCACAACTTTAATTGTTTATTTCTCCTATGTTTAGATGGTCAAGGTAAATTTTGTACACCATTGATCTTAGGTTTTGTAAGTTATTGTAAAACCCTAATTAGGTCAAGGAGTTTGACATATGTAATGTTACGATGTCATTTTGTATCATATGTTGATCAAGTAATGATCAAATAGCCGCCATACTACGGACATTAGAGATTAGACAAGGGTTTTAGGACAAGGATTACATTGCAGAATTAAGTTTTCATAACAGAGGCAAGGCTACCGACCAGAGCAGAGTAGAAGGTATCATCATTCACATTAAGGTGATAGATTTATATGCACTTAAAGGATCTATATTCACAATATTCATATTGTAATTGTTCATATCACAATTTTGTTACTCTCTAACAACTGAAATAGATCCAAAAATCTCCTAACGGGGTAGACTTAACTGTATTTGTATAAATCTCTTAACAGAGTGCACACATACTTTGTGTTGCTAAATCCTCTCACGAAGTAGATCTAATTGATCTCATTGTTACTCCTAACTGGGTAAAATCACCAGAATTGATAAATCTTTGTAAGCTTTAATAGGCTACTTCATTTACTGCAGTAGTGAATTTTTGTGGGTCTCATCCCCATCACATTTTTTACCTTCTAATAGGAGTTTTCTGCAATACCAAATATTAGTGTCATGAGTACTAAAATTTGATGTATATTTATTGTTTACAATACATGCATTTACATTTCAAAATTGACATTACATGTTTGGTGTATGCAATCTACTCTGTCGGTTGTTATAGAATATTTTGGCTACAAATATTTTTTAAAAGTTTTTAAGGGTACTGATTCACCCCTCCCCTCTCAATACAACCCTCTCCATTATCCCAAAAATTGGTATCAGAGCTAGTTCTCTTTTTTGGAAAGTTTAATCATTAAAGAGAAAAGATCTTACAATGCAAAGGTATACACTAGATTTAAAACTATTAAAAATTAGAAGTTACAGTTGTAGATCTATGTCGAACAATACAAAGAAGCCAAATAGAAACTTAGGGAGATGTTGATTAAGAGAAAGAACATGGCACTTTGTTGTCGTGAGGCTGATTATCAGAAAGAAGAGATTCATAACCCATTTGACACATCTGGATCTGAATGTGGTATCATATATGATGCATCTGAAGGAATCATATCAAAGCTATTTGAGAGAAATCAATAACTTACTGAACAAGTGAAAGCACTACAGATTGGTCAAGATACACAAATGGTTAGAATGGTTAAAGTCTTGAACGATGCAAAGAATGTTGAACAAGATAGAAACATGTTTGTTGATGACAAAAGGAAAATAACTGAAAAGTTACAAGAAAAAAAATTTGTGATATTGAGACTTAATAAACATTACTTTGAGATCACCAATCAAGTGGTTTCTATGAATCATGAGGCAAACTGAGTGAATATTGAGCTTTCTATAAAACTAGAAGACATTGGTGTATTGAAAGAAGCAAATTAAAAAACTGAGAAATAAATTGAAGATTTTACAACATAATGAAGTGATTAAGAGATCTAAAGAAAGTACTAAGAGAATGGATGAATTTCTAAACTATTAAAGAAGACTGAACAACAATACCAGATTAAGGTATACCGAGCAAGGAGAATCGTCAAATAAATCTACACAGAGAAATGTGTATTCAATTCCTAAGCCTAAGAAGCCCTCTTTCCATCACTGTGGAAACCCAGGCCACACATCAAATGTTTGCAAGAGCAAAGAAAAAGGTATTTCTAAAAACCCTCCTAAATTCAATGGAAATTGCTATAACTATAATAAGCATAGACATCAAGCACATGAATGCAGAGCCAAGTTGAACAAACCATAGAAGAAACCATACATGGATAAATATTTTCAAACTTGTAATATGCATGGTCATACATCACAAGCATGTAGGAATAATACAAAGAAAATTTGGAAGCCTAAAGGACAAGAAAAGGTAAATCTACCGAGAAGACAAGGTAATGCTTATGCTTGGGATTAAAAAACTTGGGGTAGTTTCACTACATGTGGTAAATATGGTCATATAGAAGCAAATTGTATGAGACAATGACAAACTAATTCTAGGAATTGGTCAAACTCTGGTATGGCTTGTTCACACTGTCATAAGGTTGGTCACTTAAGTAGAGATTGTGCCGACAGAATAAATAATTATGGAAATGGTAATACAATTGAAGAGATCGTGAGGATAAAAAATAAAATATGGAGGAAAGCATCAAATGATAATGTAGGGCCAAGCACAACAGTCGGTGACACCTCATCCGATGGATTAGGTGGCTCCACTGTCTCCACCTGAGCAATACAAGAAGGTATGGAACTATGTTTTACAAAGATATATCCTACATTAGTTCTTATATTCATTGTAAAAAAGGAAAATTAGCATGAATTAAGATGCACTATGGTATTATATTTTTTATTACTTTGATCTAATTGAGTTAGTTAATCTGTACCGAGTTAGTAATGCCAGTCGGTGAATATGTGAGAGACAACCGAGTTGTTAAGGAAATTGAGAATTTGGCTCACTCACCGAGCTGAAGTATCATTAGTATTAATCAAGTATATGTTTGTCTTTCGAGTGGTTGGTAAAGAGCATTTATTGTGCTAAATAAATTTATTTGGTATAAATTTACGGGTTGTGAACCCATTTTTTCACAAAGCAATCAGAGATCAGAGCAGAGAAATAGAAAGTGAATACATAGTAGAGCACTTTGAATCATTTTTTAGAGTTACTGAGCTTATTTCGAGCAGTTTAAGGCTATAACTTGCATGCATATTCACTTACCGAGTTGTTTCAAGTACTTTCATGGAAGCCCTAAATTGAAATCAATGGCATCCTCATCTCAAACTATGAAGGCAAAGATGGAGAAAGAGAAGAAGGTAATTCTTGTTAAGAATTCCACTTGTACATAGCCAAGCTACAACATACATCCTCAGGTAGCAGCCTAACCCAATGAAAAAGATGCATTCTTAGGGATACCGCCTAGGGTTTTGTTAGTTTAAGATGTGCAAGCATACATTCACTGCAAGATTAGTGAAATAGGAGATTTTAAGCTTATATTGATGTACCAGTCACTTTGCACAGATGGAAAGATAAAAGATGATCATAAGCATCTGGAAGTGAAAGGGTTAACCAATGCCCTAAATTTCCCAAAGGTATTCAGAACTGAATGAATATGCATTGTTTTGAGCTGAGTTCATGATGAAAATATTTAGTTTGGATGAGCCAAAAAATATCACCAAATATGTTATTCATGCAGTAATCAGGTATCCTATAACGAATAAATCAAAATCCTTAAGGTACCCACCCAGAACCGAGATTCAAAATCTTATAGGAGCCAAGTGGGATGGTAGAGGTCTACGGATCAATTCTATCAGTGATCCTAAACTAAGGTTTGGTGCTTATGTTATTGGTTATAAGATCTTCCAGTCAAGTAGACCGAACAATGTTGTGTGTGGAGCTGTTGAAATTGCATACAAGATTGTAAAGAAGGGTTTACAACTTGACCTAGCTGAGCTATTATAGAGACAACTTGAAGAGAACATGAGAACAATCAGATCAGCCAGATCTAAAACATGTAAGTTTGGTTCTCTCCTGTTATGTACATTCTTCTATCTATAGAAATTTTTTCCCTCTGTCGGTACTGTGAAATGGAAGACAAACCAACCCATTACAATACAAATCGGTGAATATATTACAAGTCTAGTGACAAATTTTGAACTAGTTATGACTGAATATTTTGCTAAGTTCAAAGCTAGAATGGAAAAGAGATCCAAGATACCAATGCAGTTGGCAGAAAAATACAAAGATGAAATTTGTTTTGTAGTTGACATTGATACTACTCTTATCAAAGTAGTACAACCGAGAACAACATGGATACCTCCTAAGAAATATGAATTAGACATGGAAATAGCTTTAGAAGCAATAGAGAAGTTGTTAAATGAACCAGTTGACAAATCTACCATGAGATTTGGCACATATGACGAAACCAAGACTAGAATATCAATTGGTCTACAAGTTGAGAAGATAAGTAGGAAGAAGACCAAAATTGTTAAGGCTTTAAAAAGAAAATTTTCTATCACCGATGAAGAACTAGATAAGTCAGTTGATGACACCGAGGAGCAGACCTCAGTCAGTAAAGATGAAGAACCCGAATAAGATGTTGATGCCACCGAGTCTGATGAAGAAACATTTGAGGCACCTAAGGCCAAAAATGGAAAAAGCATAAAGACTGAGTCTCCACCAAGGATAAGATCACAGTCGGTGACAACAGATTCACCACCTTTAAAGAAAGGAGTTGCAAAGATAACTAGGCCATCACTAAAATTCACCTATCAAACAAGGAAACTAAAAACCACTGCACCAAGAAAGAGAAAGAAATATGTCTGGAATAAGGATGACAAGGATGATTTTGATGACAATCCTAATCAATTTAAGGTTGTGAAGATCAAAGTACCATAGAATATTGATGAAATTGTAGAGGCAATTAGAACAACCAGATGGTTAGGAAATGCCAAGGTACATGCATATGCAGATCTGAATATCAAGAATAAAGATAAACTTGAAGAAGCTATCATAGGTATGATGATCAAATTTAAACAAGTTCCTATTGAATTTTCTACTTACATTCCATCTGAATTATATGATAAGATATCAGGACAATGGACATATGTACTTAACACTGACAAACTGATGAGAGAGGAATCTCTCACTCTTGTTGTGGGTCCAAAGAAAAGATTATTGAAACCAAAGAAGCTAAAGGAAGAACCCTTTTTGGCATTTCGAAGAACTTAGGTCCTCCAAAATACCAAAATGGCCGAAAGGCTGAAGACTTGATCTTTCGGCCCTTTCGGCCTTTCGGAGGACTTAGGTCCTCTAAAATACTAAAATGGACGAAAGGCTAAAGACCCAACCTTTCAGTGATTTCAGAGTCTGAAATCACCGAAAGGTCAAAAGGTTCTTGGTCCTCCTTCGGGTCTTCGGCAATTCGGTGTCCAAAACCCCAAACCCGCCGACGTCAGCCCGCGGGTTATAAAAGGGGTAGCCTCCATTTGTCATTTCACTTTGCATTTTTTATGTGTTTTTTCTCTCACTCACATTCTGTCTGCCTCTCCTCGCTGACTGCCTCATCTTCCAAACCACCTAGTTACCCTCCCTTTCTTTGATCAATCAAGGTAGGCTCTCTTCGCTCTTCCTCGCTTAGTGCTTTTAGGTTTACCTAGGTTTAGGGTCTTTTTGGTGCCCCTAGTGCCTATCCAGCCTAGGGCACTTCATTTCATTGCCCTCTCGGGCTTCTGTGTCTTCGTGCATTGATAGGGATGTCCCTCCCTATTAGACCTAGGGTTTTCTTGTGTCATCAGGTCTAGATTTAAGGTTTTGCATGTTTTTCATTCGCGGCACTCACCATAGGTTTTCAGCCTCTGAAGGGCCAAAAATTGGATCTTCACTTTTGCCAAGTGTCATTTTGGCCTTTCAAAAATTTGAAAGGTCTGAAAGTCTGAAAAGCTAAAAGAAAAACCTCCGGTCAGTCCATCTAGGTTCCTCACCATCTTCGGGCAATTCAGCATCCTTGAGAAATCCCCTCCCAGTTCAGTGTCCAAAACTTCGATGGACTTGGCCCTCCCATATACCTATTCGCACTTTCAGACTTTTCGGTCTCTGAAAAAGTTTTCAGTGTCTGAAACCCTGAAATGTCTGAAAGCGTGAAAACTTGTACTTTAACTATTTTTTGAGCTCTCTTTACTTGCTTTCATAGTTTAAATTATTTTTCTGTTCAATAAGCTACTGATATTTGTCCTTTCTTGCAGGAATGACTGAACCAAAGATAGCATCCCCAATGAACTTTCAATACAAGGGGAATCCCCCTAGCTCAAAGGTGGGGAACAAACACAGCGAGATAACTGATACCAACATTGGGAACATGAATTGGAATAAATTCCTAACTCAATGCTTCCAACCAGCAAACAAATCTGAAGACTATACCTCATTAGTCCTATCCAGGCTAGTAAATGTAGCTGCACACCCCGTGGCTATTTCATCTTCAGAATTGATCATTACCCTAGCTCACCACTATGATTCAGACAAAAGGGTGGTAGTAAACTCAGAAGATCAAGTTGTATTGGACATTAGGTTGGATGTCATTGAGGATGTCTTTCACCTCCATAAAGGAATAGACAAGGTCTATGACTTCTACATTGAAAAGGGGACCAAGTGGTTTGGCAATAGGGAGCAAACTGTAAACAAGATGATGAATAAGAAATACCTCAAGCAACCACTCCCCAAGAACAAACTGAATAGGATAGACCTCCAAAGAGGTTATATGAAGGATGATATCTAGGAAGCTATAATGATGATAAGCAGGGTGTATGGGTTACCACAGTCCACCCAACTCGAGCATTGGATGATCCTGCTGATAGAGAGGATCAAGGAATGAAAGGCAAGATTTGACTGGGGCACTATTATTAGTGACAATCTGGATGAGCAGTTGATAGCAGTGAAGAATAACCCCAAGTTCTATATGAGCACCAACATAATGTACCTACTGGCTGCACAGGTGGATTATCTAAGCCTCACCAAGAGGGGAAGTCTAAATAATCCAAATGCATGGCCCCATCTTATATACCCGCAGTTGGTAAAAGGAGCAAACATGCCAGACGATTCCCCTGATTACAGAATAGTCAACGACACCTTCATATTAACAGTCATCTGATCTATTGAAGGTGACTTTGCTAAAAGAATGTCAGAAGAAGCCGCTACTAAGGTAAGGGCCATTGGGGCCTATTTTATCCAGTTCAAGACATTCACATACATTCAGATAGTTGGGTCAACCATACAACCAAAGAAGCTACCCAGGTATCCATCTGACTGGATAATCATATTAGAGATGGCCAGGCAGCTCGTGGATGCATACAAGCACATCAAGCATAAGAAGAAGCACTGTTGGGACTTCCCCATCTCTTTGGGACCCTATACACTACAGGACATGAAGGTTTGCAAATCCCTTGCTTTTGAATGGGATGACTGTCCCTTACAGCTTTATAGGATAGTATGAGCTCGCTTTGATCCTATAGGTACTTATAGCCATATCATCGGCAAATTCTATGTACATGAGCCACATCTGGAAGATCATTGGATAAACTGTATAGATGACCATGAGGTCAGAATCTGAGATTACTGTAGAATGAACCTAGCTCTGGAAAAAGAGGTGTTGAAGGTTCCTATTTCCCCAAAGATATGGGAATGTGATTCAAAGGAAGTCTTAGAAGAAATTTACACACAAGATAAGGTGTATGACCATCCAATCATGAACGCTGAGGTAAACAAAGATGAAAATGATGACATAGACTTCAAGGCAAGGCACGTGATAAAAACCACTATATCTTGGATCAAGAAGCCACACCGGATGAGTCTGATCTTGGTGAAAACATTAATGGAGCCCTCTAGGAAAGTAGAGAAACAACAAGGAGAGAAGTCAACAGCTCCTAAATATAAAAAGGATCCCCCTCAGAAGCCAAGAATGGTGTATGGTCATGAACGACTAGTTGAATATGGCTCTAATCCTAGGCCTAAGAAAACCATAATGATGGGCTAGATTGACCCACCAGGAGGATTGTCACAACCCCAATCAGGAGAGGGCCCATCCACCTCTGGCCAATCTTCCCCCACCGCTAAGAAGAAAACCTATAAGAGGAAGAAGAGTTCCGAATCTCCACAGTTAGAAACTGTACAAGAAGAGCCTGAGGAACAGGACGCAAGTGAGCCCTTAGTCCAGAAGACTAGGTGGAAAAAGAGGAGAGAAAAGGAGACTACCAAGAAGCATAGCGAGGATCCCAAAGAATAGGATAATCATGTGGATCCATTAAGACTGGATGAATTTATGCTCTCTAATTTTGAAGGACTTGAAGGATTTTCAAATCAGGGCCAAGATAGACACACTGGGGGGGTCACAACTCATACAACCCTAGGTAGACCTCATTATGCCACCACTCATACAACCTCAGGTAGCCCTTACTCCTCCACCAGTCTCATTCACCAATCCCCTGGTGAATGTTCCAACTCCACTAGTAAGCTTCGATTCTACTCCAGGGCTTAAAACCCAAGACAGTGGTGTAACTCAGAGTTTAGCAATAGACAGTGTAGCTGGAGGGAGTTATGTTTTCACTTCACCACCTCATATACTTACCCCACCAGTTTCCCTACCAAATCCAACACCTACTCTTGCAACAACTCCACCCCCGTCTACTACCACCATCTCCTCATCTCCCACTCCAATCATGCCAACACTTATCCCCTCAACCTCAATCCCTTCAACACGTGCCACTCAGGAAACCGAAGGAGCAGTGGGCACAAAAGACACATCACCTTTTTAGACCTCACTAGAGGCCATGACCGATCTCAGGCCAAAAGTGGTAATTGATTCATCAGCCAACAAAGGCCCAGAGAAGGAAGGGGAAAAGGAGGTCAGTGAGCAAGATAAGGAAGAGGAGGAAATACAAAGGGATACAAAAGGGGATAGAATGGAAGAAGGAGAAGATGGACAAGAAAAAGGGGCAGAGAAGGAATCAGAACAAGGAATAGCTCTAGGGCAACAAGGTTTGACCTCAATTCTCCATCTAGCACCATATGAGCTAGTAACTGCCTCTTGTAAACCTACTTGTTTTACCAAGGAGATACAACCTTGGAAAATAACCTACACAAGTGAACTGGACGGAGAAGATACAAATATAACTGTTGTGAAGCAAGCTTTCCACCATACAGACGTGAGTGTGCCTGCTAAAACCATGTCATATGTTACCCAAGACACTAAGGGTCGATGGACAACACAAATAGCTATCCCACCCTTGAGCACCTCTCAAACCATGGGTTCATCAGGATACTATACATTCAAGGAGGTAGACTTGGGGGAACCAACCAGAGAAGGGAGCAAGACATTAGCAGCGTTGGGACTCAAGCATGCTCTGGAGTTCATGAGTAAAGATGAGGAGACCATAAAATCTTTAACAGACCAAAATGAGGCTCTAAAAAGGGTCATTCAAAAGATGGTGGGTCCCATTGACCCAAACTATTTAGAGGTTTCATTACAAGCCATGATTGATAAAAGGGCCACAGCAGATTTGCCAGTAGGATTGACCCCCTCTTTCATCCAGGCAAGCATCGATTGGGTAAATGACTTCAAACAGCCTAGAGAAAAGGCAATCCCATCAATATTCAATCCATACAAGACCATATTGGTTGAGGTTAATTTATTCATCAACCTGGTGGAAGATGATGGGGGTATGGATGGCAAGGTAGCTAAGTGGCAAGCAACTCTCCAGGATTTGGAGGTAATTCGAAAAAAATGCTTCCAAATTTTGGCAAAAGTCTGTGAGGGTGAGGAATTGGATAAATTTGAGACTTGGATCAAATAGGTGACCAACATAATTAAGGTCTATAAGAAACACCAGGCCCTTATAGATGAAAAGTGGGAGGAGGTAATAAAATGGATCAAAGATATAGATACCTTCTTCACAGGGGTTGGCCTCAACATTTACCGAGACGAAAGCCAACAAGCTCTACATCCCTCCAAGAAAGTGGACCAACAGTTCAGAGACATTTTGGTAGGATTCAATACCAAGGAGGCCTTGCAGCAACTATTCTACAGGAAGGATGAAATACACAAGATGTCACAGCATGAAGAAGAGATCACGTTCTTCACTTCTGAATTGACTATCTTCAGAGAGAAGCAAGAGCGAAGGCTCACAAAGATAAAAAGAAAAGAGATCAATTTTGAGGAAGTTTAGGAGATAGTGCAGAGGCTCTGGGCAGCTCATCCAGAAGTCTTCACTAGATAAAGCTCCAGGGTTCAAATACCAGATAGACTGGGCAATATTTTCACACTTGGTCAAATTTCACCAAGGCAGTATTTTTAGGCCTTTCGGCCTCTGACTTTTCGGCCTCCTCAAAGTTTTTTTGGCCTTTCGGCCCACAACAAGTCCAAACTTTTGGAGCTCTGAGTTTGAAGATTTTAAAGAGCACCTGGGAAATTTTGAAGACATTAAAGTTTTAGAGTAGAGGTCGGGGTCCAAAAAATTGGGTGTTTCCAGCGAGGTCACCTTTTTCAAACACCAGTTCAACTCCAGATCAGATCAATGGACAAATTGAGTTCATTTTAGAGGAACTAAGGGTCTCCTATCAGTTCCCACCGTCAAAAACAACCTAGGTGAAGAATCCAAGAAGGACCACCAGAATCAAGAAGAAGACTCCCAATTCATAGAAGGAATTCTCCTCCTTTTTCTCTCTCTTCTCTGGCAGATTTTGCCCTCTTTGCATAAGCAAATGGATTGTAAATGGTTTTAAGAATCCATGCAAGTTACATAGTATCAGTTAGCAATAGTTTACCTTCAACAAAGTTCTAGTTTTAGTTCTATTTCTCTAGTTTAGACTCTCTGATGCCCTAGCTCCAAAAATCAAAGTTGTAGATCAAAACTCTATATATTGTAATTAAAAAAACAATGTAAAGGGACGAATTTATAATACAATAAAGATATTCATTGGGTGCTTCATTCGTGGTGTGTGAATTATTGCTATCTATGCAAATTTATTGAATGTATGCTTGCATTATTCTTTATTTTTAGAGAGCCCTTTGTGTTACTGTGTTTCGAATTCATGCTACTTTTAGTTGGAGTTTGCTGCTGTATATCTACCTTGCTATGATAAATGCGTGAAGGAGATCAGCTTTGGGCTTAATAATAAATCCATCTCGTGGGTGTGCACAAATTGGTGGCTTCACAATTTGATAGATTTTGAATATCTCTTCACGAGTGAATACATCTTCTCTCCAAACGCTTGCATCCGTGGAGTAGCGAATTGTGACTTGGTCTTATTTATGCTTTGTGGGTTGTTCCAAATCTATCCAGCATTTAATTCACAAGGAAGGGTTTACGACGGTTTATGTCCTCAGGATTTCACTTTCCTCACAATTTTCTTTATTTCTTGTTACCCTTCTCTCTTTAAAAAATGTTGTCATTAATTTTGAAAATTACCATCTTAAAAACACAAAATTGCATTTTATTTACAACACCCATACTTGTTAAAATGGAAAAATATAAAAAAGAGAACTAACAATATTTTGTAGTTTGCTGTCTTGAATGTACCAGCAAAGGCCTCCTTGTGAACAATCACATTTATCTTCAACTGAGTAACCAAGTAGGTTGTGACCCCACCCCGGAGAACCTTGGGAATAACTCTGTTATTCTTTCAAGAGAGGAAATCGAATCTCGAGATCCTAGCAAGTTGGCTTGTGTTAAAACAATGCTCAACATAAGTGGCACTAGAAGGAGGGCCTCAAGACTCAAGAGCTGGATAATATTGGATCTTTCTCTCAAGAGAGATTTGAGCATGTGCTTAGATCATCTTTGAAAAGAGGTGAGTTCCTCAAACTCACTCACCACCGAAGGGCTCGCAGTGACAAGGGAAAAACAAGAGGTGAATCTTCTCATCACCTCGCTGCACCTTGGGATCCTCTTGGAAAGCAATCACACATCGCTGCCCCAATGACTACCGCAGCCATCAATCAAAATTAGAACTTGCCAAATCAACATTTTCAGAAACCTCGTCCAATGGCCTTTTTCGCTAATGCAACTAGCTCACCTTTGAACTTTGTTGGGCAGCTCCATGAGTTACCCAAAAATCTAGAGAAGTTTTGTACATGATTCATATATGGTGAATCTAGGACAGCGGAAGAAAACATCTGTGCCTTCAAGGAAATTTGCAACCATAAAGAGATTGCTCACCAAGACATCGTCTGCCACCTATTCCCATACACTTTGGGAGAGTTTGCATACAAATGGTACCTGAATTTACCATGAGGATCTATCTCAATGTGGAATGACTTCAAAACCAAATTCCTCAATCAATTCAAATTGTATGTTGATCCTGCAGCGACACCACCAATTCATAACCATGAGGAAGGATCCTAAGGATCCCATTTCTATGTTTAATCATCATTTTCACAAAATGCATCAAAATTTGGAACCTCCTTACACTATACCAGACGAGGCTGTCATACAATTTTACCTAAAGGCTCTAGACCCATTCACCTCAATCTTTCTACAAAGACTTCCCCCGACAGATAGAGATACAATTGAAAAGGTGTATAATGAAGCCATCACTTTCACTCAGGAAATGGACCCACAAGAAGGAAGTTATGCGGCTGCACCCATCACAAGTAATCTTGTGATCCCACACCTATTTGCAGCAAACAATCAAGCCTTGACCGACCACTTTCCCATGCAAACTCTTATACCAGCACAACCAATTACAATCGTGCCTCCATCTATTACTTATCTAGGTTACGAAGCTCATAAAATAGGATTTGTGGAACAAAGGGTTGTACCCCAAAATGAGCCTGATGCTCTCATAGCTTCCAAGTTAGACACTGTAAAGAAGACTTTATCACAGCTCACTAGCGAGGTTACCAGAATGAAGCTAAACCCACCCCAAAATCAAGGTGGATACCAATGAGCGCCTACTGGTCCAAATACATACCCTTAGAATCCAAATAGGGGTTTCAATGCATATGGAAAAAACAATGCATAGGAGAAACCATTTGGGCAGCAAAGGCCAAATCAGCCATGGAACACTAGACCAAACAATGGGAGCATCCCAGTAGATAATGCCAATACTTATGAGGCTTTAGAGGCCAATTTTGTTGGAGCTCCAAGTAGGCATCAGGACAATAATGGATATGTGAACAACTCCCAAGACTATTACACCCAAAATCCAGAGGGGCCCTCGATACAATTCAATGCTATGGTGTTCGATTCCTATGAGTCCAGAAAGGAGGGAAGCTCAAAAACTTATACGGGAGAAGATGAATTCATGTTCCCTTTTCAGAGAGAAAATAAACTGGAGTATTCCAAGGTTCATGCCTTCCAGAATGATCAGCGAAACCCACATAACCTTCGAAGCAGAAAGGAACCCCTCACTAATGGCATACCTCCAAGAAAGCAATTGAATCCACCAGATCCTTAGGCTAGTAACAATCCCATACCTCCAAGGGGCCCGAACGCCATACCTCCTATGACAGGTACATATGCTGGTTACCGAGGAGTGGCCTGGTCAAATGAAAAGTATACTGCAGTAGATGAACTCAAGAAAACTAAGGTGAACATCTCTATGTTTGAATTATTGCAAGGTTGCCCATCTCAAAGGGAAGCCCTTTTAAGATCCTTGGATCATTCAAAACCTAGCCCATCAACCAATGACACCAAGGTGACCACATCCAATGTTAACACATCTAAGACATTCCCAACAATATTCATGGATAGGACAGAGGTCTCGCCATTCTTACTCAGCTTGCGAATGTTCGGGAAGAGCCTACATAACTACCTAATCGATTCAGGAGCCTCATGCAACGTTATGCCCATGTCAGTTTGCCAAAAGTTGGGGATGGTGCCCTAAGTAACAAACTTGGTGGTCATACAATTGGAAAAAATTGAGGTCAGAGTAATTAGTGTGCTCAAAGACATACACATCCAACTAGTCACAGATCCCCAAATACAAGAACGCATTGATATACACATAGTGGACATCCCTGAAACTTATGGGATGTTACTAAGTCGAGAATGGACTAGATGCTTAAGAGGACGGCTCTCTATAGATTTCACCCAACTTTGGCTACCTTGGAGAGGTTTGAACAACCAGATCAAGATAGATGCAGAACCAAAGCTGAAAAGGATGATCACTAAATGCAATGCCCCGAATGAAGTCTTGTTCACTCAAACCGATTTGGGCACTTATCGATTGGATGACATTTTCATGTTTCAAATCCAAGAGGGTGAAGAGTCAGACCATAGTCCCATCCAAGGTCTCCTAGACCTAAAGATTGGTGATGACATCTTCTAGAGTTTCATCAATACCACAACAGCTAGCCTACGGCACCCGGGTCAAGATGCAGATCTCAACATCTTATTGCTACCTGGATACTGCCGATTACATCAGGCTAGTCATTCTAAGTTTACATTCCCCAGTTCTCAAGAGGCACTGTCACAAGTGTTGGCTCAAATTTCCCAACCAAATGAGCCACCAAAAGCACAGACGATAAAATGAGATGTAGTAGGCATAGAAGATGGCAACAACATTGCACCAAGTATGGACAACCTAGTCCTTGCACACAGTCCACCTCAAGATCAAGACAGTGGGTCAGATCCAGAAGATTGAAGTCTTGCCCTGAACATGATTAGTGACTAGAGTACCTTAGATGATGGAGCATCTCACCCTCACAAGGGAGTACTGGAAGATAAAGACAATGAACTCCTCAAACCTGGGCATACTCAAAATATAGGATAATTAACTTCTTCTGGCACCGATGGAGAGAGGGGCCAAAAACCAAGTACCAAGGATTTTTCTAAGAAAAGCTCAACCAGAACCAGCCCTACTAAACCACCTCAGATATGGAAACTATGCTTTGATAGTTCCAAATGTAAGTAAGGAGCGGGTACTGGGATTGAATTGATAAATCCAAGGGGTAAGTCCTTTTATGTTGCTTATAGATTAGAGTTCCTTTGTACTAATAATGTTGTAGAATATGAAGCAATGGTTCGTGGACTCCTCCTAGCTCACGAGAAAGGAATCAAGATCTTGACGGTGGAAGGAGACTCATAATTGGTTATCAAGAAGATCCGTAGTCAGTATACTTGCAATGATAAAAGGCTCCCAGCCTACAGAAATAGGGCATGGGATCTGATCAACGACTTCGACACTTTCAACATCAAAACCATCTCAAGAAGAAAGAATGTCATCGCTGATGCATTGGCTGTCTCAGCTAGTTCATTACACCCAATGGAGAAATCCAAAATAAATAAATTCTTGGTTGAACTTTTCATAGCCCCGGCCATTCTAAACAATGTCACCAACTTTCAAGTCTTCCAAGATGATCAGCATATCTTAGAGTTTATCATGTGCACTGGCATGTTCAAAAGCCAGATCATCAACGAGGGAAAAAATAGGGAGGAAATAGTCAAACCTGAAGAACCTAATGATTACAGCGTCATAAACCTAAAAACCATGCCATACCCAAAGGAATGGTAGAACTAGAGAGGATTTTTGACAGCGATAAGACTGCTATATGAAGACGCCCCGACGTAACACCTAATGGTAAAGAATGTGACACCTACAACTTGGGCACGGACGAAGAACCAAGAGAAGTCCACATCAGAAAAGTGGGAACCAAGGAAGAAAAGGAGAGAATGGTCTAGCTTCTCACTAAATATTGAGATGTCATAGCGTGGAGTTATGAGGAATTAAAGACATATGACACCTCATTCATAGTGCATAACATCCCTTTGAATCCGGATTCTAGGCATTTTTGACAATGACAAAGACCCATGTATCCCACTATGGAGCCCTTAATTTAGAAGGAAGTACAAAAGCTGTTTGATGCCAAGATCATCTTCCCGATCTGACATTCTACATGGGTTGCAAACCTAGTACCTGTAAGGAAGAAGACTAGAGAAATCAGGTTGTGCGTGGACTTTTAGAACCTCAACAAGTCCTCTCAAAATGATAATTATCCGCTCCCATCTCTAGATGAAGTACTGCAGAGGGTTAATGGATCTCAAATGATGTCATTCCTAGATGGCTTCTTTGGATACAATCAGGTGATGGTACAAGAAGAAGATAGGTTGAAGACAACATTCACAACTAAATGGGGAAATTTTGCGTACCGACGAATGCCTTTCAGACTAATTAATGTTGTTACCAACTTTCAAAGAGCAATGGACATAGCCTTCAGAGGATTAGTAGGGAAATGCATTATCATCTACATGGATGATCTCATAGTCTACTCAAAGCTAAGAGACAACCACATAAATGACCTCAGAAAGTGCCTTCAGAGGTGCAGAGAATTCAGGATCTCTCTCAATTCCAAGAAATGTTTTATTGGGGTAACTAAAGGAAAGCTTTCAGGACATATCATCTTCAAGAAGGGAATATCCATTGACCCTGAAAGGGTGGAAGCAATCCTAAGGTTGACACCACCTCATAGCCAGAAGGAATTAAAGTCTTTCTTTGGGAAGATCAACTTCATCAGAAAATTCATCAGTGGCTTCGTAGAAATAGTAAAATGATTGAATGACATGCTCAAGAAAGATGCCAAGATTGAATTGGCTCTCCTAGCCAAGAAGTCTTTCGAAGAGATTAAGAATTCCATTGCTACGACACCTATCCTTGCTAGCCCTGACTATACCCTCCCATTCAAAGTTTACTCTTTCGCGTCAGATCATTTCTGCACTGGCATCCTCACGCAAAAGAAGAATGATGAAGATGAAAGGCCCATCACCTTTATGAGTTTCCCTTTCAAAGATGCTAAGCTCAGATACCCAAACCTAGATAAGCAGTCATTTTCTCTCATCAAGGTAGTGAAGAAATTCAGACACTATATTCTGAGAAGTAAAGTCATCAGGATAGTTCCAGACACAGCAGTTAAATCCCTCCTGATGCAGAATGAGTTAGGAGAATAGAGAGGAAAATGGATCACAATCCTCCAAGAGTTTGACCTAGAGATCCAACTGATGAAGCTAGTAAGGGGCCAAGGCCTAAAAAAGCTGATCTTTGAGTTTGAAGAAGGTCTAGTTTTCCAAACATACACTGACCAAGGTGTAATCACTGATATATGGTACCAAGACATAGTGTACTATCTATTGCAGAACCGCTGCCCTAAAAAAATGAATGCATCCCAGAGGAGAGCGATAAAGATCAAAAGTAGCTCTTACATGCTAAAAGGTGGACAACTCTACAAACACAATTATGAGGGTTTGTTCTTAAGATACTTGGATAGAATGGAAGCAAAGCAAATTTTGGTGGACTTTCATGATAAATACAGAATGGGACATGGGTCGGCGGAGGCCACTGCCCACCAAATCCTGAGGGCAGGATATTTTTGGCCTATAATATTTAAAGATACTAGTGAGCACATGAGATCCTGCCACACTTGCCAAACTAGCGCAACTCAAGAGAGAAATCCAGCGATGCCCTTACAACTAGTCTATGAGGTATGCCTGTTTTCCCAATGGGGCTTGGATTTTGTTGGAGTGATTAACCCCCCTTCATGTGCAGGACATAAGTTTATCTTAACAGCTATCGACTATTGCACATGTTGGACGGAGGTGCAAGCATTGAAGAATTGTACCACTGAGGTCCTGACCAAATTTATGGAGGAACACATCATAACTAGGTTTGGGATGCCATTCTATCTGGTATGTGACAATGCCCCCTCTTTCTCTTCAGCCTCACTCATGCAATGGGCCTTCAAAAACTAGGTAATCCTCAAATTCTCTTCAAATTACTATTCACAAGGCAATGGTGTAGCAGAGTCTACAAACAAAAATCTGACAACAATGATCAAACACCTCCTGGATGACAACCCCAGGGATTGGCACACTCAGCTGAAATCTACTTTATGGACTGATCATGTAAGGATTAAGAATGCCCTGGGGACGTCGCCATACCAACTAGTCTATGGCTTGCAACCGGTCTTTCCTATGAACCTGAAGATCCCAATTCTAATATTCATGGACCAATACGTAGGGAAGGAAGATTGGGTACAAGTCAGACTCATGAATCTCCTAAAACAAGAGGAGAAACAAACTTTGGCCTTGGAACATGTATCAAAGAAATAGGCTATATTCAAAATGTGGTTTGATAAGAGAGCTACCATCAAATCCTTCAAGATCTCTGATCTTGTCCTCATGTGGGATAAGGCGAAAGAAAAGCCAGGCAGCCACACCAAGTTCCAAAGGCTGTGGACAGGCCCTTACCAAATATCAGAGATCCTGGGGGAGAACACTTTTAGCATTAGCATACTGGATGGAGAGTTGACCCCATTTCCAGTCAATGGGCAATTCCTCAAACATTACTTTGGATCCTAAGCGGGATTATTTTTTTGTCCCTTGTACCATAGTCACTTTTGCATTTTTTTTCCTTTTTCTTTGTTTTCCTCGCCGTCAGTCCTTTTTTTCTCTCATTTTGTTCTTTTTTTGGTCGGGGCTTGTTTGTTGCTTTGGGTCAGTGTGTTTTGGATCCAGTCCAAGTTGTTCCACAAGAGGAGTAGAGGTATTTCTTAGTCAAATTTATCCAAGGATACATGTAGCGCAAGAGAACCTTCCTGAAAGACAAATTAGTGATGATTATCATTGACAGACAAGGAGTTCAAAGTTTGGTCATCCTAATCACAAGACACATTAAGGTACAACACCAGAGGGCATTGGTTTCTAAGGTGTTTTTCAGTTGTAGCCAACCTGAGTGCATAGGTTCGGGTACCCATCGGTCCCAGAACCCAAGTCTGAACTGAATGCGAAGGTGATAATGAAAGAAAAAAAAAAGAGAGAGAGAGAGCCAAAAGGGAAAGCAAAGAAACACTCATAAGAAAAGTGCCCCAAAGAGGTCATGAGTGAAAGATCTAGGCAACACCACCTAATCGTTGCTCAGATCATGAAAAAAAAAAGGAAAGAGAAAGAAAGAGAAGAAGTTATGAACCTGAATGCATGGAACACACTGAGCATCCAAGGCTCGATCCATCTCCAATCAAGTAGAAGAAACAAACTGGTTTTCCCAAAAGATGGAGCTCTCACAAAGAAAGTTATAGCCTAGCAGGCAGAACGGACTTGGGTGATTATGACAACCTCTACCGGGGCTATGAATGCTTGACTGGCAGTAGAGCAAGGTTATACTTGGGACTCAGGGAAAACTTTGTCAAGGCTATGAACGCCTCACTAGTAGCAAAGATCTTTCTGGGAAGCCCTAATTTATTTAACAAAGGTTGGGTATAATTGGTAAAGTGCCTTGGTTATCACAACCAAAGGTCACGAAATGAACACACATAAACACACACAGCGAAACTAGTGGAAGAACCTCAGATTGGAGGTCATTGAAGAATCGTCGACTCCATCGCCTCTTGGTTTGGTTCTACTGCAAAGCTACTTTCTGGAAGAGTGTTGATGATAAACAAATGCCTTGGTCATTCCTCCTTTTTTCAGGGGTATTTGTTGTGGGTCTACAACACACACCCCATTTTAGGTCCTCTGACCATGGGGACCCCTCTTCTTTTTTGTCTTTTTCCCTTTCATTGTGTCCGCCCCTCGTAGAGATCCAGTCAGCCACCAGAAAAGATTACTGAAACCAAAGAAGCTAAAGGAAGAACCCTTTTCAGCCTTTCGGAGGACAAATACCGAAATGGCCGAAAGGCTGAAGACTCGATCTTTCAGCCCTTTTGGCCTTTCAGAGGACTTAGGTCCTTTGAAATACCGAAATGGCTGAAAGGCCCAAGACCCAACCTTTCGATGATTTTGGAGTCTGAAATCACCGAAAGGCTGAAAGGTTCTTGGTCCTCCTTCGGGTCTTTGGCAATTCGATGTTCGAAACCCCAAACCCGCCGATGTTAGCCCGCGGGTTATAAAAGGGGTAGCCTCCATTTGTCATTTCACTTTGCATTTTTTGTGTGTTTCTGCTCTTTCTCACGTTCCATCTGCCTCTCCTCGTTGACTGCCTCATCTTCCAAGCTACTTGGTTTCCCTCCCTTTGTTCGATCAATCGAGGTAGGCTCTCTTTTCTCTTCCTTGATTAGTGCTTTCAGGTTTACCTAAGTTTAGGGTCTTTTCAGTACCCCTAGTGCTTGTCTAGCCTAAGGCACTTCATTTCATCACCCTCTCAGGGCTTCTGTGTCTTCGTACATTGACAGGGACATCCCTCCCTATCGGCCCTACGGTTTTCTTATATCGTCAGGTCTAGGTTTAAGGTTTTGCATGTTTTTTAGTCCCGACGCTCACCGTAGGTTTTCGGCCTCCGAAGGGCCAAAAACTGGATCTTCACTTTTGCCAAGTGTCATTTTGGATGTTTCGGCCTTTTGAACATCCAAAAGGTCTGAAAGTCTGAAAAGTTGAAAGCAGAACATCCAGTTAGTCCATCTGGGTTCCTCACCATCTTTGGGTGTTTCAGCATCCTTGAGCAAGCCCCTCCCAGTTTGGTGTCTGAAACTCTGATGGACTTGGCCCTCCCATATACCTATTCGCACTTTCAGAATTTTTGGTCTTTGAAATAGTTTTCGGTGTCCGAACCCCGAAAGGTCTGAAAGTGCAAAAACTTGCACTTTAACTATTTTTTCAGCTCTCTTTACTTGCTTTCATAGTTTAAATTGTTTTTTTGTTCAATAAGCTACTGATATTTGTCCTTTCTTGCAGGAATTATTGAACCAAAGACAGCATCTCCATTAAAGTTTCAATACAAGGTGAATCCCCCTAGCTCAAAGGTGGGGAACAAACACAGTGAGATAACCGATACCAATATTGGGAACGTGGATTGGAATGAATTCCTAACTTAGTGCTCCTAATTGGCAAACATATCCAAACACTGTACCTCATTAGTCCTATCTGGGCTAGTAAATGCAGCTGCACACCCTGTGGCTATTTTATCTTCAAAATTGATCATTACCCTAGCTCACCACTATGATTCAGACAAAGGGTGGTAGTAAACTTAGAAGATCAGGTTGCATTAGACATCAGGTCAGATGTCATTGAAGACGTCTTTCACCTCCACAAAGGCATAGACAAGTTCTACGACTTCTACATTGAAAAGGGGACCAAGTGGTTTGGCAACAGGGAGCGAACCGTAAATGAGATGATGAATAAGAATACCTCAAGCAAGCACTCCCCAAGAACAAACTAGACAGGATAGACCTCCAAAGAGGTTATATGAAGGATGATATCCAGGAAGCTATAACGAAGATAAGCAGGGTGTATGGGTTACCACAGTCCACCCAACTCGAGCATTGGATGATCCTGCTGATAGAGAGGATCAGGGAACGAAAGGCAAGATTCAACTGGGGCACTATTATTAGTGACAATCTAGATGAGTAGTTGATAGCAGTGAAGTATAACCCCAAGTTCTATATGAGCACTTACATAATGTACCTACTGGTTGCACGGTAAAATTATCTCGGCCTCACCAAGAGGGGAAGTATCAATGATCCAAATGCATGGCCCCATCTTCTATACCGATAGTTGGTAAAAGGAGAAAACATGTTGGAGGATTCCCCTGATTATAGAATAGTCAACGACGCCTTCATATTCACAATCATCCGATCTATTGAAGGTGACTTTGGTAAAAGAATTTCAGAAGAAGCCACTACTAAGGTAAGGGCCATTGGGGCCTATTTCATCTAGTTCAGGACATTCACATACATTTGAATAGCTGGGTCAACCATACAACCAAAGAAGCTACCTAGGTATCCATCTGACTGGATAATCATATTGGAGATGGCCAGGCAGATGATGGATGTATAAGAGCACATCAAGCATAAGAAGAAGCACTGTTGGGACTTCCCCATCTCTTTGGGACCCTATACACTATAGGACATGAAGGTTTGCAAATCCCTTTCTTTTGAATGGGATGACTGTCCCTTACAGCTTTATAGGACAGTACGAGCTCGCTTTGATCCTATAGGTACTTATAGCCATATCATCGGTAGATTCTATGTACATCAGCCACATCTGGAAGATCATTGGATAAACTATATAGATGACCATGAGGTCAGAATTTGAGATTACTGCAGAATGAACCTAGCTCTGGCAAAAGAGGTATTAAAGGTTCCTATTTCCCTGAAGGTATGGGAATGTGATTCAAAGGAAGTCTTAGAAGACATTTACACATAAGATAAGGTGTATGACCGGCCAATCATGAACGCTGAGGTAGACAAAGATGAAAATGATGACATAGACTTCAGGACAAGGCACATGATAAAAACCACTATATCTTGGATCAAGAAGCCACACCAGATGAGTCCAATCCTAGTGAAAACATTAATGGAGCCCTCCAAGAAAGTTGAGAAAGAACAAGGAGAGAAGTCCATAGCTCCTAAATATAAGAAGGTTCCCCCTAAGAAGCCAAGAATGGTGTATGGTCATGAATGACCTGTTGAATATGGCTCCAATCCTAGGCCTAAGAAAACCAGAATGACGGGCCAGATTGACCCACCAAAAAGATTGTCACAACCCCAATCAAGAGAGGGCCCATCCACCTCTGGCCAATCTTCCCCCATCGCTGAGAAGAAAACCTATAAGAGGAAGAAGAGTTCCAAATCTCTACAGTTATAAATTGTACAAGAAGAGCCTGAGGAAGAGGATGCAAGTGAGCCCTTACTCCAGAGGACCAGGTTGCAGAAGAGGAGAGAAAAGGAGACTACAAAGAAACATAGAGAGGATCCAAAAGAATAGGATAGTCCTGTGGATCCATTAGGACCGGATGAATTTATGCTCTCTAAATTTGAAGGACTTGAAGGATTTTCAGATCAGGGCCAAGATACACACACTGGGGGGCCACCACTCATACAACCCCAGGTATCCCTCACTCCACCACTGCTCATACAACCTCAGGTAGCCCTTACTCCTCCACTAGTCCAGTTCACCGATCCCCCAGTGAATGTTCCTACTCCACTAGTAAGCTATGATTCTACTCCAGGGCTTAAAACCCAAGACAGTGGGGTAACTCAGAGTTTAGCAACAAACAGTGTAGCTAGAGGGAGTTATGTTTTCACTCCACCACCTCATATACTTACCCCACTAGTTTCCCTACCAACTCCAACACCTACTCTTGCACCAACTCCGCCCCCGTCTACTACCACCATCTCCTCATCTCCCACTCCAATCATGCCAACATTTATCCCCTCAACCTCAATCCCTTCAACATGTGCCACTCAGGAAACCAAAGGAGTAGTGGGCACAGAAGACACATCACCTTTTTAGACCTCACTAGAGGCCATGACCAATCTCAAGCTAGAAGTGGTAATTGATTTATCAACCAACAAAGGTCCGGAGAAGGAATGGGAAAAGGAGGTCAGTGAGAAAGATAAGGAAGAGGAGGAAATACAAAGGGATACAGAAGGGGATAGAATGGAAGAAGGAGAAGATGGACAAGAAAAAGGGGCAAAGAAGGAATCAGAACAAGGAATAGCTCTAGGGAAACAAGGTTTTTCCTCAATTATCCATTTGGCATCATATGAGCCAGTAACTGCCTCCGGTAAACCTACTTGGTTTACCAAGGAGATACAACCTCAAAAAAGAACCTACACAAGTGAATTGGACGGAGAAGATACAAATATAACTGCTGTGAAGCAAGCTTTCCACCATACAGATGTGAGAGTGCCTGCTAAAACCATGTCATAGGTGACCCAAGACACTAAGGTTTGATGGACAGCACAAAAAGCTATCCCACCCCTGAGCACCTCTCAAACCACGAGTTCATCAGGAGACTATATTACATTCAAGGAGGTAGACTTGGGGGAACCAACCAGAGAAGGGAGCAAGACATTAGTAGCGTTGGGACTCAAGCATGCTTTGGGGTTCATGAGTAAAGATGAGGAGACCATAAAATCTTTAACAGACCAAAATGAGGCTCTAAAAAGGGTCATTCAAAAGATGGTGGGTCCCATTGACCCAAACTATTTAGAGGCTTCATTACAAGCCATGTTTGATAAAAGGGCCACACCAGATTTGCCGATAGGATTGACCCCCTCTTTCATCCAGGCAAGCGCCGATTGGGTAAATGACTTCAAACTATTTGGAGAAAAGGCAATCCCATCAATATTGAGGCCATAGAGGTGTTGGAAATAATCAAGACTAACCAAGTTACTGAGAGGGGAGGGGTGAATCAGTAACTCTTAAAACTTTAAAACATTTCTGCACATGTATATACTTTGACCATTCATTCATCTAATCTACTGCA
>MU225209.1:50071-61453 GCA_018584345.1 Thuja plicata | reverse complement strand
CGGCATCCACTACAATACTCGGCATCGTCATGCTCTCGGTAAGAGTAGAAGCTCGGTCCTTACTAGTCCCGAAGTGTAGCTTGGAACTCGGTAGCCGTTGGTGACTCGGTAGATATAGTGTCACTCGTTAACCGCTGGTGACTCGGTAGTAACTGACTTCTCGGTTGGCTTCAACTGATGGCTCGGTAGTTACGGTGAAGCTCGGTGACTACCGTCTGCTCGGTAAATGTTGCTCTTCTTGGTGACTGCTGAACTGTTCATATGCTCGGTGACTATTGTTCTGCTCAGTTTGAACTGTTTACCGCTGAGCTTTCCAAGGTGATTACTGAATGCTCGATATAAGCTGTGGACTGAGTGATGAGCTCGGTAAGCATTCAAAATCGAATAAGTGTTTTCACTGATGACAAATATAACATAATTCCAACAACAGGACCATATTGGTTGAGGTTAATTCACTCATCGACCTGGTGGAAGATGACAGGGGTATGGATGGCAAGGTAGCTAAGTGGCAAGCATCTCTCCAAGATTTGGAGGTAATTCAAAAGCAACACTTTCAAATTTTGGTAAAATTCTATGAGGGCGAGGAATTGAATAAATTTGAGACTTGGATCAAACAGATGACCAAAATAATTAAGGTCTATAAGAAACACCAGGCCCTTATAGATGAAAAGTGGGAGGAGGTAATAAAATGGATCAAATATATAGATAACTTCTTCACAGGGGTTGGCCTCAACATTTACCGAGGTGAAAACCAACAGGATCTACGTCCCTCCAAGGAAGTGGTCTAACAGTTCAGAGACATTCTGGCCAGATTCAATACCAAGGAGGCCTTGTAGCAACTATTCTAGATGAAGGATGAAATACACAGGATTTCACAGCATGAAGAAGAGATCATGTTCTTCGCTTCTGAATTGACTATCTTCAGAGAGAAGCAAGAGCGAAGGGTCACAAAGATAAAAAGAAAAGAGATCAATTTTGAGGAAGTCTAGAAGATAGTGCAGAGGCTCCGGGAAGCTCACCCATAAGTCTTCACTGGATAAATCTTGAGGGTTCAAATACCAGATAGACCGGGCAATATTTTCACACTTGGTCAAATTTCACCAAGGCAGTATTTTTTAGCCTTTTGACCTCTGACTTTTCGGCCTTTCGACCCATACAGCAAAGAGTATTTTTTGGCCTTTCGGCCTCCTCAAATCTTTTTTGGCCTTTCGGCCCATGACAAGTCTAAACTTTTGGACCTCCGAGTTTGAAGATTTTAAAGAGCATCTGGGAAATTTTGAAGAAAGTAAAGTTTTGTGGTAGAGGTCAAGGTCTGAAAAATTGGGTGTTTCCAGCAAGGTCACCTTTTTCAAACACCAGTTTGACTCTAGATCATATCAATGGACAAATTGAGTTCATTTTAGAGGAACTAAGGGTCTCCTATTAGTTCCCACCATCAGAAACAGCCCAGGTGAAGAATCCAAGAAGGACCACCAGAATCAAGAAGAAGACTCCCAGTTCACAAAAGGAATTCTCCTCCTTTCTCTCTCTCTTCTCTGGTGGATTTTTCCCTCTTTGCATAAGAAAATGGATTGTAAATAGGTTTAATAATCCATGCAAGTTACATAGTATCAGTTAGCAGTAGTTTACCTTTAGCAAAGTTCTAGTTTTAATTCTATTTCTCGAGTTTAGACTCTCTGATGCCCTAGCTTTGAAAATTAGAGTTGTAGATCAAAACTCTATATATTGTAATAAAAAAAATAGTGTAAAGGGTCAAATTTTTAATACAATAAAGATCTGCATTGGGTGCTTCATTCATGGTGTGTGAATTACTGCTATCTATGTGAATTTATTGAATGTATGCTTGCATTATTCTTTATTTTCAGAGAGCCCTTTGTGTTATTGTGTTTCAAATTCGTGCTACTTTTAGTTGGAGTTTGTTGTTGTATATCTACCTTGCTATGACGAATGCATGGAGGAGCTCATCTTTGGGCTTAATAATAAATCTGTCTCATGGGTGCGCATATCTTGGTGGCTTCATGATTTGATATATTTTGAATATCTTGCACGAGTGAATACGTCTTGTCTCCAAACGCTTGCATCCATGGAGTAGTGAATTGTGACTTGGTCTGATTTATGCTTCGTGGGTTGTTCCAAATCTCTCCAGCATTTAATTCGCAAGGAAGGGTTTATGGTAGTTTATGTCCTCAGGATTTCACTTTCCTCACAATTTGCTTTATTTCTCGTTACCCTTCTCTCTTTAAAAAATGTTGTCATTAATTCTAAAAATTACCATCTTAAAAACACAAAATTGCATTTTATTTACAACAACCATACTTGTTAAAATGGAAAAATATAAAAAAGAGAACTAACAATATTTTGTAGTTTGCTATCTTGAATGTACCAGCAAAGGCCTCCTCGTGAACAATCACATTTATCTTCAACTGAGTAACCAAGCAGGTTGTG
The DNA here is from genome assembly GCA_018584345.1 of Thuja plicata. Classification (NCBI taxonomy): domain Eukaryota; kingdom Viridiplantae; phylum Streptophyta; class Pinopsida; order Cupressales; family Cupressaceae; genus Thuja; species Thuja plicata. Next base: position 59,008 of record MU225209.1, on the reverse strand, counting down.
ACCCGACCCCGGAGAACCTTGGGAATAACTCTATTATTCTTTCAAGAGAGGAAATTGAATCTTGAGATCCTAGCAAGTTGGATTGTGTTAAAACAACGCTCAACAACTCTTTTTAAAGCTGATTGTATAGTAGAGAAAATTGATGACATTATGCATTAGTATGCTAAGAAATTTCCTAAGAAAGCATAGACATTAAATATCCTACAAGGAAATTTGAAGGAGTGGATGAAAAGAGCACCTGAATATGGAACAAACTGTTGAATCCCCCCGAGGATACCGAGGAAGAAAAGGACATTGCATCCACATTCAATGTCGAGGGACATTGATAGAGTACAAAACTAATAACAATTGATGATGCAATAGTTGACAATGTACTAGATGGTATTCTGGCACTATTGACTAATCTAGGACATCTAGAGATCATAATTAATGATATAATTGAAGGTGATCCTGATGATAAGGCTAAAGAAGATGTGATAATCAGAGCTACCGAGATAATAGATGAAAAAGATAAAATAGAGGTCGCCTGAGAAATGGTACCAGGCAATCTGCCTATTCTAGTATAAGCTATTGAAATAGAGAGTTAAGCACAAAAGAATACACCCAAGGAGGTTACAAACATAACTGAAGACAAGGGTGATACACAAGGAAAAGAGACTGAGCATAGTGATGGGACAACACATGGTGATGCATGTAAAGATACCACTAATTCAATAGACAAAGATGAAGGTAAGATAGAAAAAATGATGGTAGCTACTTCTACTACTGACACTAGGTCAGCTACCAAGGCACCTTCCCAAGTCCTCACACTAAGTGATCCAACAAAGTAATAAACTAAGCAAAAGGCTCAACTAGCACTTACACTATCTCCTTCATCAAGCACAAAGGAGAAGAAGAAGAAAAAGAAGAAAGGGAGAAAGGGTCCCATGACACTTGATGAAATCATTGATATTCCTTATTATGATCCACAGACACTTGACCCTGATGCTTTGATGAGGTATGGTGAACTATGCACCCAAAAAGAAGCATAGGATAAGCTGAGGCAAGAACATAAAAGTGCACAGGTTCTAGAGACCACTAAGGAGATTCTAATTCAAGTTGTTCCTGATGTGAACATTGATGAATCAGCCCCCATTCTTAATCAACTTGCACTTCTCACTGAGCTAATAAATAGTCCAGATATTGGTGTCGAGCAATAATTGGAAGGTTGAGAACAAAAGAAGATTCAGTATAAAGATACTGAAAGATCAGCCAGGCTCTGGTAGTAAACAAGGTAACACAGTCAGAATTTGTAAACAGTTTAGAAACTCTTATATCTGAAGCCATTAAAATTCTACAACAGTTATTCACTTTAGATCACTTCACTACCGATCTTAGTGAAAAGATGAAGATATTAGATAACAATCTAAAAGATAGTGCTACAATTCTATCAACTGAGAAACATGCATTACACAAAATTTATACAAACACAGTGGTTGAGACTTGATCTGAAAAAGGAAGAGGACAAAATCAGAGAACATGTAATGGAGCTACAAGCTATGTTACTATCACATTTGGTTATGATGCAGAAACATGTGACATTGGCAAAGAACTTGATTTCCACACTGAAATTATCAATCACAGAAAGCATATATGATATGCATGCTCAGCTAAACCTAGAGCTATTGAGCCTTGAGCATCTAAAGGAGGAATGGGAGAAGCTAATGGAAAATATTAAGCAAGCCCATCCCAACTTTTTTGACAAATTGTAAGTTTTATTCCTTTTGTCATTATTTTTAAAAAAAGGGGAAAATATATGTATATATGTATAGTAATGGGGGAAACTATAATCAGGGGGAGACATATACATATACCAAGCATGAAAAAAGGGGAGTCACTAAGTATAGTAACTTGCATATGATAAGTTTTTGATGATAATGCCAAAGGGGGGTAATGTTACTCCAAATGAGCTTTGAAGCTTGTCATTAGTATCCAAACACTCAAATGAACATTTGGTAACAGAGTTACAGACAAGACCAGTCGGTATAATCACCGAACTATAGAGTTAACCAAGAGAACTGATCACACGCAGAGTTAACCAAGTGCAGTGATTATCGAGCAGACAAACTTTACCGAGCAGTAGTCTACACCAAGATACATAGTATAACCGAGATACACAGTATAACCAAGATACATAGTAAAACTTAGAAAGATAGTATAACTGAGATACATATTATAACTGATACACACAGTGAACACCAAGCACTGAGAGACAACATTTATCGAGTGGACTAGAGGCCAAATAAAAGTTTGTAATGACACATCAATCTAGGGAAAAAACTTTTTGTCGGCCTGGATAACGACTTACAATGATCGAGGAGAACATTAACTATGGATTCACAACATTAATTGTTTATTTCTCCTATGTTTAGATGATCAAGGTAAATTTTGTACACCATTGATCTTAGGTTTTTTAAGTTATTGTAAAACCCTAAATAGGTCAAGGAGTTTGATATATGTAATATTATGATGTCATTTTATATTGTATGTTGATCAAGTAATGATCAAGTAGTTTCCACACTACGAACATTACAGATCAGACAAGGGTTTTAGGACAAGGATTACATTGCAAAATTAAGTTTTTAGAACAGAAGCAAGGCTACTGATTAGAGTAGAGTAGAGAAGAAGGTATTATAATTCACATTAAGGTGATAAATTTATATGCACTTAAAGGATCTGTATTCACAATATTTATATTGTATTTTGTTCAAATCACAATTCTATTACTCTCTAAAAATTGTAATTGATCCAAAAATCTCCTAACAAAGTAGACTTAACCATCTTTGTATAAATCTCTTAATAGAGTGCACACATACTTTGTGTTGCTAAATCCTCTCACGAGATAGATCTAATTGATCTCATTGTTACTCCTAACATGGTAAGATCACCAGAAGCGATCAATCTTTGTAAGCTTTAACAGGCTACTTTATTTACTGCAGTAGTGAAGTTTTATGGGTCTCATCCCCACCATATTTTTTACCTTCTAACAAGGGTTTTCTATGATACTAAATATTAGTGTCATGAGTACTCATTTTTTATGTATGTTAATTGTTTACATTATATGCATTTACATTTCAGAATTGACATTACATTTTTGGTGTACACAATCCACTCAGTCGGTTGTTATAGAATATTTTGGTTACAAAGATTTGTTTAAAAAATTTTAAGGGTACTGATTCACCCCTCCCCTTTCATTACACACCTCTCCATTATTCCAACACTCCTAAAACCCCTATTTGGTTGTATTGGAAAGGTTTAAGTCACCTCCCCACCTCTGTAAGATCAATTTAAGAATTTGGAGGTTACAAGTATTTACGGTTGTTTAAGGGTTATGGATAGTGAAGAAAGAATGCACCAATTTTAGGGCTTGGTTAGTTGAATATTTCTTAATAGTTGGGTTTTCTATAGTTACCAGGGGATCCACAATAGTTGAAGATCCTATAGGTGCCAAGGAGTGTAGTGAAGACATCCTAGAAGTCTCTCAAGAAGACTAGCTAGGAGCATGAATCAGTGATTGGTTCATCCAACCTCCCTATCAGACACTACATAGATGGATTATTATGAGTATATATTGTCATTACTAGAAACTACATGATTTTTAGATATGGTATACATGTGCATGAAATATTTTGAGCCCATATCAGAAGTCAGTTGAAGATCAAACTAAGTCCAGGATGAAGAACAGAGTACACTCGCAGGATACACTAAAAGGTCTGGTAAAATCTACAGAGGAAATATTTTATGGAATACATCTAGGGGAAGCATAAGGGATGCACACTAATTCTACACACAAAATTTGGCGGTATGGATCTAATTTTTTTTAGAGTTGTGAAGATTTGAGAAGTAGTTTTTAGTAGTTAACACAGTTACAGGCCAACATGGTGTAAAATCATTGTGGGCACATTAGAAATTATATTTTGTGCTAATTTTGATAGTTCAAATGTATAGACGATGTAGTTATCCATCTAATTTGATTTTTTGAGGAGGGAAATAAGATGAATTTGGGGATTTGGTTGACCGGTCAAATGTGTTACATTTTCCAAGAACATTTTAGGGAAACTGACTTGTTTGATAAAATCGTATGGTGCAAACCTATATAATGGATTAATTAGGGTATTTTAAGGTGTGATGATAATATTAGAGATTTTTTTATGGTTGATAAACAATATATCAATGCAGTGACAAGTTTTGATGCAATTTTACAGAGATGATATTTTGATTGTGAACAATAGGGTAACAAGGAAGTCATTTTTTGTTTGTGGATCAAATCGACATTTGATCTTACATGGAACTATGATTAGACATTAGTAGATGTTATTTTGGAAATTCAACAATCTAAGATCATTTTAGTGATCATTTTTTAAGAAAATGTGTAATACCCCTCTAACCCTAATACAAGTTTTGTGCTTTTGAATGAAGTAAGATCTTTCGATGTTTTCTTACAGCTTAAGTTGTTCATGATACTTTTTTGATCTATTCCTATAGTTTATTTATAATGGTTTCATGAGCTAGTACCTGAGGGTTCTAGTATCAGACATACTATCTAAAGGTATCATTTGTGTATGTGTTTATCTCCATGTATGTATTGACTACCTTCAAGGCCTTTCTAAATATAGTTAGGATGTTATATGATATGTATTTGATGGATATATATGTGGTTATTTATACTTTCTTCTATTAAGGTTACTTTTGATGAATCTTTTATCTTACTTAATGATTTCAGATATTTCTCATGATTAGGTTGATTTATTACTAGTATAAATTATTGACTAACCCAATACTCAATATTCTAGCCCTCTATATGATAATGATACATGCTTTATGTGTAAATGTATACATGATATGTTTTCATGATTCAGGATGAAGTCGTAGTTACTCACATGGATGAGGTCCACATGATGTATCGATCCCAATCATCTATCTACAATATCTTCATTTATATGTATATCAATGCACATGTATTTTTTCTCTGTGATGCAGGCTTGCAGGTACTGGGCATCGACTTTGCATGGCTTCATAGGTAGGAGTGTACCCCAAAATCCTCGATCAATGTTGTTGTTAAAGAGACAGTACCAAGTTATCACAAGAATAAACCTACCTTTGGTCCTTTTCTTATGATCCCTTGCACCTGGGTTGGGTACTCTTGACTTAGTCCTGGATATGTTTTCTTTGGCATTATGGTAATTTGTTTTGTTATCTAGATAGCTTCGTTTCCTTAATTGATTTTGGAATTATAAATCCATAGGTCTTGTTGGAGGATTGGTTTATGTGAGTGGTAATCCTATTTCTGCTAGGATTGAATGTTATATCTTTTATAGAACAATAGCTGGTTGGATTAATTAATATAATAAGAAATTAAAATACCTTATAATAAGAATTATAAAGTATATTTATAAATTAATGTCTTCTTATAATAATAATATTTAAATGGGTATATATACACATAGGCATATCGGTGCACACATATGTACATGTGTGTGTGTGTGTGTGTGTGTGTATATATATATTTATTAAATTATTATATGTATTTATGATTTAAGTATATTGTTATAAGACTATATGGTAAATACTAAAGTAATTATCAACTTATTAAATATTTACCTTGAGAGGAATTTCTTAATGGCTAAGGTAAATAAAAGTAAACTAAGATATATTAAATATAGGAATACCTTGTGTTAGAGATAATATTCATTAATCTTTAATAAATTAAATAAATTAAGAATGGTATATTATGCATGAATATCTTGCAAATAATGAAAAATTTAATAATTAAAGCTATAAACTATTAACCAGCCTTTGGTTATTAATTGTTGCAACAGTTGGAATTTTCCCGTGCAACCACTCATGTAAGATACTTATGGGAGGAGTTTGGAAAGGAAGGGGGAGAGGAAGGATAAGAGAATTTTATCAGAGATACAGTATGGAGATTTTGGGAGAGATCATTATATTTTATTTCTAGCTACATTATGCAAGTTTATGGTTGTATCGAGAGGATATTTTTTCTTGTGTAACCTGAAGGAGTTTAGAAGGTTGGATAGAGAGATCTAGGACTTCTCCCACAATGATTTCTATCTAGGTCTCTAGGTAGGATCTATCCTAGAAGGAGATCCTTCATATATGATTTCCATACTTATGTGTGGGTTTTATTGTCTTGATATCCTTCTTTGAATCATAGGAAGCTTTAATGTGTGGTGTTATATTTTTTTTTCATTATATGTTTGCCTCTCATTGATGGGAATGATTCCTCAAAATAATTCTGATATTGGAAATATGGTTGGGCGAATTATTATTTCTATATTAACTCTGGTTGTATCATATGATCTCCTTGTATTATCATGTTTGATACTTTTGGATGTGTTATAAGATACTCTGAGGTCTTTAGGAACCTTTAGGAAGGACTTGGATCAAGTGGATTGTGTATAATATCTTATTTTGCCTTATTTCATCAGTCATGGCTCTGTTAGATTCTGGTGAGTTTGAAAGATTGATTCTTAGAGTAAGATGGGTTTAAGGAGTATTTTGGAAGGGAAATAAGGAGATCTCAAATGGGTCTTCCTTGGATTCTACTCCTAAGGCCCTCATTATGCCCAGTTTTACCCATAAGACCAACCTACAACTCGTTGCTTCCAACCTTGCATAGTAAGTGACCAACTGCGCAGTTTTGGAACCAACTGTGTAGCTCTCATGACCAAGTGCATAGTAATTAGGTGCCAACTATGCAAGACCTCCATTATGGTCAATTTTAAGGTTTTTCTAAAGTTTAGGGTTTTTGTATTGACCTGAGGATGATGTAATTTTATGTTTGACTTGTTGGTTCACTGATTTCTCTGTTAGTAGTATATCTGGTGCTTTTTGATGCATAGTAGCTAGGTCAGTCAAGTGGTCTTAGTGTGATTTTAGCCTTAGAGAAAAACATAAAATGTAACATTTAAGTATATGCTACATACTCTTCCTTTCTTATACTTTAAGTTACATTTTATGTAATACTTTCAGGATGTTTGTGGTTTCAGCCTCCTAGGAGTTCAAATAAAGATTCTATATTTTGAAGGTTTTTAGGAAATTTTAGACTAATCCAAATTTCAGGAGTCATCATGTTTTCTGCAACATGATCTTTTTATAATGTTTTGTGGTTTGAGTTGGTACCAGAAGAACTGGCTATATGGTTTTGTATAAAATTTTATGTTGATTATGAATGGTACATTTTGATGTCTTCTTATGTGTTATCTATCATCTTGAATGTCAGATTAGGGTTTAGGATCGTTCGGTAGACTAGAGACAATCAATGATCTCCTAAACCCAATCCAATGATGTTAGGATGCTATGATTTATGTTTTGATGAGGTACTTGATATAATTATTTTGTTGAGAATCCCTTTTTGATGCTATTTGGATGTGTTTTATCCATCTGTGTACCTAACTATGGTTTAGGGTTGTCCAGGGGATTCGGGACAACTAGTACTTTCCTAAACTCAATTATCTGATGTGACATTTTTATGGCTTCTTGTATATTATGATGTGGATTCCTTATGTTCTTTTGAGAATTTTTTGGGTAGGGAACCTAAGGACACTAGGTGAGTGGCTCTCAGTGAGGGGCTGGGGCCCTAAGTGGCTAGTACCAGGATAACCTACTGACGATTTATTTAATCAAGTGATAACCTAGATAAATGAACTAGGAATAGGTAAATACACACTAATCAAGATTAATTTGTGCATCTCCCATGCCGCTAGAGATATTATAGACTAGGGATGGGAGTGGGAGAAGGTTCCTTTGTGATGGCATGATTGAACAACCTTGTCCTCATGAAAGGTGTTTGGTTCCGCATGTGCCTACTTGGGGGTCGGGGCCAGAGTGGCTAGTACCAAGATAACCCAAGGGATGAGGGTTATGCAATAAAAATCACCTAGCTAATAGCTTAGCATCCTAACTAATGTTGGTCATGTCTTTTGTGGTCATTGTGGTCTCATTGTGCTTTTGGTTGTGTTATGTTTTGGGAAGGGTTATCACCACCTTAGGAGTAACCTAGTTGTTACCTTCTTGCATGGACCTTGGTTTCTATCTCCTAGCATGTGGGAGTGGACTCCTTTTGGATCCACGTGGTTGGGTGATTAATTTTTATTATATAAAGTTATTTTTCATGGTCAGATGGATGTTCTTTGCTCCTATTCCTCCCAGATTTTCCATTCTAAAGACTTCTTATTGTATATGTAAAGATGTACTTATGCATGTGCATTCTGGTAATAGTAAGCTCTTGTAAGTCATTGGATCTGGTGATATGATGTATATCAATGTAAATCAAAGAAATGTATAAGGGAATGGGTAGATCTAGGTAAAAGGAAAGGGAAAAGATTGTATGTTATCAATATGAAAAGATAATTATTTAGGGTATTTATTCATGTATCTTTTATTACTTTTTGGTATCCAAGAAATGATCTTAGACTTAGTATGAAATAATGTATTTATGAATGCATGCGCTATCTCTTGATGTAAGGTTGTGGAAAATTATTAAGAATTAATGAATCAATGAATAAATAGATATAGAATTCAATATTGGACTATGTTTACTATATACCTAAAATGTGTATGGAATAATAAAGTTATAGGGTATTTCTTATCTATTGAATGTTTATCTCTCACCTGAATGCTTAATGAATAGTGTAAATAATGACATAAGTTTATTAAAGGATAACTCACATATATACATGTTAAAATATTAGGAATGATGGTTGTATGCACCCTAAAATGGCCGCCTAGACTTTGGGCCCCATTTATTGTTTTATCATTTTATCAAATTTCTGAATCAATACTTTGGAACATTTTCAATTCAAATCAATTTCCTTGATCAAATTGTAATTAATTCAATTATTCAATTATTTCAATATTTCCTAAGGTTTGATCATT
>MU225209.1:20501-31332 GCA_018584345.1 Thuja plicata | reverse complement strand
GCCCCCCTCTTGCGCTGTCGGGCGGTGGTGCCGCCGCCTGCAGCCACCACCGCGCCGCTTCCTCCGCTCCCCCTCTCTGTTTCAGACAACCCCTGCCGCCGCTGGGTTTCAACTCATCCACCGCCTTCGTCCGTTTCCACCACCTCGGCCTCTCTCGCTGCCTCCGAACCGCTACCCTCCGGCCGCCTCCTGCGATTTTCTTTTATTTAAATTGTTTTATTTTAATTTTTTTATATATATATATTTTTTTGGAATCCGGATGTTAGGTTAAATATGTATATTATATAATTTCTTTTTAGATTTAATTTTCATGTTAGATTAATTTTTTTTTTTGTAACTTAGATTTGCTATTAGATTTGATTTAGCTAGAATATCTTTTTTTTTATAGATTAAATAAATTAAGAAGTTGATTTAAAAAAATATATGGTATGTATGTTGGAAAAGAATTTAGATTTGATTACATGCAAGATCTGATCACATCATGCATTTCGGTTTATGTATATATAAATATAAGTTTTATTTTAATTATTTTTAGATTAGTTTTTATTAAGTATATCTAAAGGAAAATAAATTTCTTAGTATTTCTAGGTTAAATTTTATTAATAGGTTATTAAATTAATATGATTTCTGGTAAGTATATAAATGTTATTTTTCGATTAGGATTAAGTGATATTTTAAATAATTTTAACTCAAAGCGAAATTCGATGTTATGTAATTCCATTTTATTTAGGGTCATTTAAAACTTCCTTTCTTAGCGATTTCTACCAAATAAGGATATTTTCGCTATCCTTGGCTTAGTGGCAGGTACAATTGACTTTTTGTCAACAAAAGTCAAACGTACTCCGTTTACCTTGTTTTTCAAACCAGTGGTTCCCCTCGCACTCTGGAACCTAGAATTTTAGTTTCAAGCCTTTTGGAGACAGTTGACTTTTTGGTCAACTGTCTCGTTTTGTGCACCTTTGACTTTCTCTGTGTGTAGTAGGCCTTAGTGACCCTCCTTCACGTATTTCAAGGGATGTTTGACTTTTGGTCAACCCTAGTTGACTTTTAGTCAAACTATCTCGATTTACGTGCAGTTCCAGTTGGGAACTTTAGTTATCCCTTAGGATAGCTGTGAAAGCTATTCCTCTTTTTGTGACCTATTCTGGTTATCATTTATCCTTGCACCATTTTGCGTGCACATGTTACCCTCGTGTTGTTTCCGTATCCCGTTTTAATGCGTTATATAAAAAATTTTGTTCGTGTGTTTTTGCCCAACTTTTGGGCATGACATAGATGTTGCAATATATTCAGCTTCAATAGTAGATAATGACATTGAATCATGTTTCTTACTTGACCATGCAACCAATTGAGAGCCAAGAAAATAAGCTCCACCACTTGTACTCCTCTATTTATTAGTACAACTGGCCTAGTCCACATTAGTGTAAGCTATCAGAGTAAAACCTAAGTCCTTAGAGTACCATAAGCCAAAATATTTTGTTCTTTTCAAGTATCTAAAAATCCTTTTCACTAAAACAAAATGTGATTCCTTTGGTTGTTGTTGGAACCAGGCTGCCAAACAAACATTATATATAATGTGTTGTCCAATAGCAATTAGATATAACAGTCCTCCAATCATTGAACTATATTTACTTACATCAATCTTCAATAAATCATCTTCTTTTGTTAGCTTGCATTTGGTAATAATAGGTGTACAAACGGGTTTTGAATTCTCCAATTCATACTTGTTCAATAACTCTTTGACATACTTAGACTGAGAAATGAAAATTCCTTTACTATTCTGATTTTACTTGTAAACCAAGAAATAAATTCAACTCACCAATAATAGACATTTCAAATTCCTTCTGCATTTCATCACCAAAACCTCTGCACATATCATCATTTCTGCCAATTATTATATCATCAACATAGACTATAACAATCAAGATATGATTTGAAACATCTTGTAGTACAAATTATTGTCAGAAGATCCCTTCCTAAATCCTTGTCCAATCAGATATTTGTCTAATTTTCTATATTAGGCCCTAGATTCTTGCTTTAATCTATACAATGCCTTCTTCAATTTGCAAACAAAAATCTGAATCACATTTCTGTCCTGAATCCTTCTGGTTTCTCAATGTAGACTTTTTATCCATCTGATACACTTTTAAATCATTGTACGATGTAAAATCCAAGAATATTTTGATTGCTTCCATTCGGGAAACAAGAGCATATGTTTGTTCAAAATCAATGCCCACACTCTAAGTATAACCTTTTCAAACCAATCTTACTTTGCTTCTTATCACCTTTCCATTCTCATTCATCTTGTTTTGAAATACCCACTTTGTTCCAATCACTTTTTTGTCTATTAGTCTGGGAATAAGTTCCCAAGTCTGATTTTCTATATCTGGACGAGCTCTTCTCTCATTATCTTTATCCAATTCTGATCATTACAATATTCTTCAACAATTTTGGGCTCAGATTCCAAAATTAAACACAATAGCACTTGTTCCTGAGAAGCTCTAATTCTTGCAACTACTCCTTTATTCTTATCTCCTATAATATTATTTTTTGAATGATTTTTCTGCACATACCTTGGTGTCTTAGATGTAGATGTTGGAGCCTCCTTTGTCTTTTTTACTTCCTTTTGTCCATCAGGTTCATCAGACTTATATTCGGTGTGTCTCACAAAAGTTCTATAAATATCTTCATCAACTTTCACATTTGTACTTTCAACCATTTTGTTCAATCTCTTGTTTTAAAGCTAGTACATCTTTCTCCTTGTAAAATATCCCATAAATATACCTTCATCGTCTCTACTATCAAACTTCCCAAGATTGTCTTCATCTCTTCAAATGTATCATTTGCTCCCAAAAATTTTGAAATACTTTATTATCATTTCTCTTCCAGGCCATAGCTCATAGGATATTTTTCGATATTTTTTTCTAAAAAGTACTTTATTAAGAGTGTATACTATAGTATGTATAACTTCTCTCTAATAGATCTTTGTTAACCCTGCTTCCTTGATCATTGTTTTGGACGCCTCTGGAACTTTCTCATTCATCATTTCTACCACGTCATTTTGTTGTGGTTTCCTTGGGGCAGATAATTTTCTTTTAATGTCTTGTTTCTCACAAAAATAATTAAATTCAACAGATATAAATTCTCCTCCTTTATTAGACCTTAAACACTTGATTTTTTTCACTTTCATTTTCAATTCTTGCCTTAAATATCTTGAATTTCTCTAATTCCTCTAATTTTTCTCTTAAGAAAGTAACCAAAGTAAATCTAGAATAGTCATCTACCAAAAGCATGAAATATTTCTCACCTTGTAAACTCCTTGTTCTAGTTCAACCACATAGATTTGTATGCACAAGATCCAACAAACTGGTAGAAGATTGTTCCTTTCCTTTGAATGATGTTTTTGTCTGCTTCCCCTCTTGACATCCTTTTGAAAATAATATTTTCTGGTTTGGTTAGTCTTGGTAAATCTCTCACAAAATGTGTCAAACTTATTCTTACCAAATTATTAAAGTTTATGTGACACATCCTCTAGTGTTAGAGCCAGCTGTCATTGATCTATTTTACTAAGAATTTCTCTGTTACTCCATCCAGCTAATACATATTTCCCATTTTCCTTCTTCGAGTAGCAATACTAGTCCTAGACTTCTTACATATTCACAACCGTTATCCTTAAACACAACATTATAGTCATTTTCACACACCCATCCAACACTCAAAATATTATGATATAAACGCTTCACATAATAAACATTTTCAGTATTATGCTTCCCATAAAAATTAATAGAACCTATTCAAACAATATGTTCCCTTAAATTATCTCCAAAACTAACGGTTCCACCATCATATTTTTCAAGTTTCACAAACTTACTTTTTTCACCAGTCATGTGATATGAACAACCACTATCAATCAACCATTCATCTTTATTCTGTTTGACATATAAAGTAGTAAGTTCATCAGATCTTAGACAAATATTAGAGATATCTTCCTTTTTCTAAGAACAAACAGGCCTCATCTTTCGATTCATCATCTGATATACTAGAATTCTCATTGACATAATAAGTTGTCTTGTTAAATCTCTTACACTTTTGTTTCATTCCCTTTTTCAGAAACCTAGCGATATTATGACAAATCTTTCCACATCTAAATAATTTAAGGGGTAACATACCTTTGTATTTATTGGTGTCTTTCTTGAGTTTTATGTTAAATTTTTCTTCTAACTCATTTGAACTTGTATCATCTGCATCATCTTCTATCTTTGTGGCTTTAAAGGTTGTATCAAATTTCTCCTTATCTTTTATGAACTTCATCATCTCAAATGTAGTCAAGGTGCCCATGATTTTCTCTTAGGAAAACTTATTTAAATCATACACTTCTTCAATGGCAGAGATCTTATCACTACAACTCTCTGTTAAAGTCATAAGAATATTCTCCATAATATCTTCATCTGTCAAGGTACCTCCTTGATTTTTGACCTCATTCACTGCATTGTCAATCTTCTGAAAATAACTTGTTATATCTTCATTTTCATCCATCTTCAGGTATTCATATCTATTCTTAGCAACCAAATTATTTGATAACTTAACTCTATCATTTCCTTCATAAATTTCTTTCAGCTTTTCCCAAACTTCATAAGCAGTTTTCATTGAAATAACTTTTGCAAGCTCGGTTTTTGATAAAGCAGTAAAATAGCATACCTTTCCTTTTCATTTTCTTTACAAGTTGAAACCTCATCGAGAGTAGAATTTCCACTCACATTTTCCAGTGTAACATACTTATCCTCCACAATTTTCAAAGTATTAAAACTCATATAAATTATGTAACTCCTCATTTATTCTTTCTAGGTATTGTAGTCAGATCTATCAAACATAGGGATGTTTAATTTGTGTGTCACTAGATCTACCTCAAGCGGTTAAACTCTATTCTAAGGAATTAAATCTTTGATACGAATTGTTGAGCAAGTTAAATAACTGAGAGGGGGGTTTGAATCAGTTATTGAAAAAATTTCCTCAATCTAACTTCAATTAGTAATACTAATAAAGCATTTAGATTATAATAGATGCAAACATGAAAAACATAGAATAACATCATGCACAATGAACATCAGATTTTTACGTTAAAACCCAAAGTGGGAAAAACCATGAAGAACTATTCTCAAGTATAAAACCCAAGGTGGGAAAAACCATGGAGAACTATTCTCAAGTATAAAACATCGATTAAGGTGACACCAGTGTTGGAATAGTCCCAAAGGATAACTGAGAGGGGGGGTGAATCAGTTATCAGCTACTTTAAGTTTTTTCTTTACTTAGATATAAATTAACATAAATCAAATGCACATTCAGATAACACAATAGAGAACACAACAATTTTGGTTATGGGGAAACCAAATAGGTAAAAACCCTGGTGGGAATTAGCACCCACAAAGAATTGTACTTGAGTATAATTATCTCTATTAGGAGATCTTGAAACCCTGTTAGGAGTTGTTATTTACAATGCAATAAGTACAAATACCTAGTTAAAGGTCAGACCCTATTAGGAGTCTTTTACAAGTAACCCTGTTAGGGGTGAGGACTCACTGTCCAAAAGCTCACTGCTAAAATGGTGAAGGCTGCAACCTTTAGTAGAACAGATATACACTATATCTGATAGATGAACTATTTGAGTAGACTTGTTTTCTTGATCAGTTCCAATGAATTGTAATCTTCTTTTGTTTCTTCACATAGTTCTTCAACTTATTCTGTCTGACTTTCTGCTCTCTTCTATCTATTATTTTTCACTTCATTTTCACACTTAGCAAACACAATTGAACTGCTATATGTATCTTCACCAAGGATAAGGTCACAAAAGTATCTAGGAATACTTCATTAACTTCTTTGTTGGCTTAACTAACCACGTAATCAAAGTTAGAACCGCGCAATCCAAACTGAATAGATGCGACACTTCACAAAGTCAGCTCCACCAGATTAACTCCAACTTCACGATTCTGATAGAACATGCTTGGTGTCTTTGTATCATCATCACTAACTCATAACTAAACATTAATACGAACATGCATATCCTGAAGATAGGCACAACTCAAGAAACATTGTATTTACATTGGCTCTTGATAGATAGTCTTCAAATGTTGTAACTGCCATAACTGATTAACATAGTTCAACTGAGACTTCATATATGACTTGGTGTGAATGCACATAGCATCTAGAACATGTATACACCATGGAACTAAACATGTATAGCTCTAGAACATCTATACTGATAATTACATATAGATCACTGTTGTATACTATATGTTGTCATCAATGACAAACATACAATCAATTATTTGCACAGAAGCAAATATCCAACAATCTCCCCCTTTGACATTGATGGAAACATATGATATCATCAACTCAAAGTGTCTTCCTTATTTTTACAATCTTCTCAATATCCACATCAAAATTTCCTCTTAACTGTTTCTGCTCTGTATACTCCCCCAGAGTATATGCTCCCCCTTACTAATACTCCCCCTTTGACATCAATGAAAAAGGGTGTTAAACACCATTAAGCACAGGTACTACTCCAGAAGTAGAGTAGTCAACCATTCATCAGTCACCAAGGACTGATTTTCTTGCTACAAATTCTAATCAGACTCAGGGAAGGGAATTACTCCCAGCTTCTCCCTAAGATACTCAAAAGTATCTTTTGATAATGGTTTTGTAAAAATATCTGCTAATTGTTCTTCAGTGCTCACATAATTCAACTTTACTTCTCTATCTACAACTTTATCTCTTAGGAAATGGTATTTGAGCTCAATGTGTTTTGTCTTTGCATGCATCATAGGGTTCTTTGACATATTGATAGTACTAGTGTTGTCACAGTGAATAACAATAGGATAATCAATCTGAATACCAAAGTCTTTAATCATCTGTTTGATAGAAACCATTGTTGAACAATTCAATGCTGTTGTAACATACTCAGCTTCTGTTTTTGACTGAGAGATACAATTCTACTTTTTACTTTTCCAAGTAACCAATATGTCTCCAAGAAATACTGCTCCTCCTGATGTACTCTTTTTGTCATCAACACAACCTGCCCAATCTGCATTTGTATACACATGAAGTTGTATATTCTCTGAGTTAGGATACCATAAACCATAGTGTATAGTTCCTTTTAAATATCTAAATGTTCTTTTTATCGTCATTAGGTGATTTTGTTTAGGTTCATCTATAAATCTTCCAACAATGCCAACTGCATTAGAAATATCAGCTCTAGATTGAGTAAGATATATGAGTTTTCCAATCATATACTTGTATAGAGTCTTGTCAACTGCTATGGAATCATCATTTTTAGAAAGCTTGCTTCCTGTTATCATGGGGGTTCCTACTGGTTTGCAATATTCCATTTTG
This sequence comes from Thuja plicata, assembly GCA_018584345.1. Lineage (NCBI taxonomy): Eukaryota > Viridiplantae > Streptophyta > Pinopsida > Cupressales > Cupressaceae > Thuja > Thuja plicata. Next base: position 23,946 of record MU225209.1, on the reverse strand, counting down.
AAAGTCTTCAATATCTCCTTCACATATTTAGACTGATTTATGAATATACCTTTGTCTATTTATTTTACATTCAATCCAAGAAAATATTTGATAGGTCCAATCATGCTCATTTTAAACTCACTTTTCATTTCTTTGGTGAATTATGCATTAAGTTTGTCATTACCTCCAAAGATAATGTCATCAACAAAAATAGCAACGAGTAGTAATCCTTCATCTGTCTCTCTTATGAATAAATTATAGTATGTTGCTCCTTTTCTGAATCCTATCTTTGTTAAGTAACCATCAAGTCTCTCATACCAAGCTCTTGGGGCCTGTTTCAGTCCATAAAGTGTTTTCTTTAGTCTACATACCATGTATGGTTTGTCTGAAAGTTTGAATCCTTCATGATGCTCTATGTAAACTTCTTCCTTCAGGTCACCGTTTAGAAAGGCTGACTTGACATCCATTTGATATACTTTAAAGTTCTTGAATTTTGCATAGGCCAAAAACAACTTGATAGCTTCCAGTCTGCTCACAGGGGCAAATGTATCAATGTAGTCTATTCCTTCTCTCTGCGCATATCCTTTACATACTAATCTTTCTTTTTTCCTTACCACTATGCCTTCTTCATTCATTTTGTTCTTGAATATCCACTTTGTTCCAATCATGTTCTTGTCATGAGGTTTAGGGACCAATTCCCATGTTTTATTCTTGATTATTTGATCTAATTCTTCTTGCATAGCACTTTGCCAATCTGAATCTTTGCATGCATCTTCAACACTTAAGGGTTCAATCTATGAAATTAAGCACACCTCTTCATCAATGGTTGACCCTTTTTCTCTAGATCTAGTCAAGACTTTAGCGCTCTGATCTCCAATGATATCTTCCTTAGAGTGGTGTTTGAATGTGTATTTTGAGTTCTTAGGAGTTATACTTTCATCTGTAATCTATGATTCTTCTTCACTTGGTTCAATAATGTTACATGAAACATCAATACAGTCAAATATTTCTTCAATAATCGTGTCCTTATTGATGGGTTTGGGCTCATCTTCAATCATGGGAGCACAGTCATAATATCTTTCTTGAATCATAAACTTCTCATCAATCTTCACATGAGTACTTTCAATGATCTTATTTAATCTTAGATTAAAACATCTATAGGCTTTGCTTTTAGTAGAGTAACCAAGAAAAATACCTTCGTCACTTCTAGCATCAAACTTGCCAATGCTATCATCCTTTGAAATTTCTCCACCATTGTTCTTGATACCCAAAATTTCTTCATTAATTATCTGATTGTAGGTTATGATATTTTCTTCAGGTAGTATCTCTAAGTTGTTGTATCTTTTCTTCCATGTCTTTCTGTGTGCATTTTTTGCTTGGATGTCTTCTTCAGACATATCTTCTAACTATTTCCACATAGAGTATGCTTTATCTGCCTTCTTGATCTCATAAAATTCACTATCAGATAGGGCACTGATTAGGGCTTCTTTGGCGATTGCATTTTGAGTGAACACTTCCTTTTTTTTGATTGTAGAGTCTTCTTCTGCAAGGTATTTCAAGGTGGGTGTTGGTTTTATTTCATGTTTTTGCTAAAATGCCTGTTTCCTTTCCCTCCCCTCTGAAAATTTTTAGGTTTCCATGCTTTTACCTTGTCAAAATCCTGTTAAACCCTGAAAAACCCTAAGGCCAAATGTTAAACGATGTATTTTAAATCCTTAGCCATGTCTTTCTATTTCCTCGTTACCTTTTTCAGTCACTAAAGGCATGTGCTATATAAAAGGTTAAGTCAGGTCGCTTGATCGCATGACCCAGAATGAATATGCCAAAACGTCTCCCGACTTTGATTTTGCCTTGTGTCGCTTAGTCTCATTAAGAAATCAAATATTCCATCAGTGTCTCGAGACTTAGCGATTTCCTTTTGGTCGGGTTGTCGCTTGATAATCATAATATGAGCTTTAAAGTGAACGGGACCCACCCTCAGTCGGGTGATCGCGAGAAAGTCAACAGGTTAAAGAAATGTCTCCCGACCTTGCGATTCCTTCATGTCGCATGGTCGCTTGATCGGCTCAGTCAAACAGTTAGGGCTTTTCTTCAGTCGCATGGTCTCGTGATATTTGGCGGTTAGTAGATAACAGTCCCGACCCAGCGACTAACAGTTTTAGGTTAAGTGATTTCCTTCAGTCGGGATGTCGCCAGATCAAGGGCGGTAAGTCAGATTTCTAGAATACATAAAGTGGATGAAGTAAAAGATGACATCTGTCAGAATAATAGTGGTTTTCGTGTGATCGCTAGATAAAGAAAAAGGATCAAGCGATAAGGAGACTTAAGTCATACAACCCTCAGTCGTGAAGTCTCTTGATATTTTAAGGGTATGTGAGATTGTATGGCGATTAAAAGACAGCCGTTCGATGGAAAGATGAAAGGATCTGATGGTGGTCGCTAAGTCTGGTGATAAAAGTGCCCCAGGGAAAAAGTCCTTCCGACTAAGCGATTAAGGTATGTCGCGAAGTCGCTGAAAATAGAGAAAGGGTACCTTTTCAGAAAAGGATTATGTTAAGTCCATCACCCGACTCAGCGACTAAGGGTTGTCATGTAATCTGGAAAAGAGAAATGAGCATCTGGCAACTTGGCAATTACCATGAAATGTTAAGTGCAACGGTTTGTCGCATAGTCTGGAGATGAAAGCTGAGTTAAGATTAACCCTGCGCGACTAAGATTTTCACATAGTCGCCTGATCGGTGGAAAGGCTTGGGTTACCTGAGGTAAGGAATTACATTGTCGCCTTATCTGGTGATTAGACCATGGTTAAGAGAAAACACTCGCGACAAAGAGACTTTATGAGGTCGCGAGGTCGCCAGATAAACAGGATCTATAAAGCGGCGCCAAGTGGAGGACGTGACAGAGAAGATCAAGCCGGTGGCCAATCAGATAAAAGAATTTTTGATTACTGTGCAGAGAAGGTAGCTGAGATGTATGACAGAGGACGAATCACGGAGTGCCATGTCAGCTATCATAACCATTTTTGTGATCGCGCCAAAATACTCATGATTTAAATTTGATTTCCTGTCACCTTGAGAAACTACAGCTAGGTTTTTAAACGTTTCATGGCATATCAAATTAATTGCAGAACTGATGTTTCTGAACTTTGAGCCATGTACTCTAAACCTTGTGGCTATAAACAGAGGAGTCTGCATTCATTCCTATTCACCGTGTTTTTTATCTCAGAGAAAAGTTATTATTTTAGAGCAAAAGGTGATATTTAACGCTGTAGCAGTGTTCTTGAGTGATTGAAATTTCTAAGAGATACAGAGAGTTGTGCTTAGATTTGTTTCAATATCGTTCAACCAGAGATTCTAAGTGCTAGCAGAGATGAGTACTGCTATGAGCATGGCTTCAACCAGTGGAGGCAGTGGAGATGATCCAAAAGGAAAACCTAGTTTCTCAGACGAATTTCTGCAGCTGCTGC
>MU225209.1:0-13691 GCA_018584345.1 Thuja plicata | reverse complement strand
TCCCTCCTATCAAGAAAAGGAAGAAGGATTGAAATCCTTGTCTCACTGGTTTTCTGTCATATTTAAGATTATGATTTGTATGGTTAAATCCTGTATATGATTATGCTTGATCATTTACAGGGTATTTGATAAGCTTGTTCAATAGAGATACATGACAAATCAGTGTCCACATCAACAAATACTGTGTTAACAACCATCATTAAAGGTAAAACCTGCCTGAGTAGTTGTGGAACTCAAAAACGAAGAAGGACCTTATCTAGTCCTTAGCAATTAGGCTTTTCTTGTCTCTGAATCAGAAGTAAAGGCACAGGATTCACATAGACATTTCAAGCATTGTGATTCATACAAGAAAAATCCCTAACAGTGGGAACTTCAATTACTTGAGTGGAAATCTCATATATCTCAAATCCAACACACTAAAGATGTGTTATCATTTTGTTCTTCCAGTCAAGATAGTTTTCTCCATCAAACTTAGGACTCTCTTTCCTGAAGTATGCCATCTGATCTACCTTAATCTATTAGGCTTTCTCTCCAAGGCACTTGGCTCTGATACCAATTGTTGGAATAGTCCCAAAGGATAACAAAGAGGGGAGGTGAATCATTTATCAGCTACTTTAAATATTTTCTTTACTTAGATATAAATTAATATAAATCAAATGCACATTCAGATAACACAATAGAGAACACAACAATTTTGGTTACAGGGAAACCAAATAGGTAAAAACCCCGGTGGGAATTAGCACCCACAAATAATTGTACTTGAGTATAATTATCCCTTTTAGGAGATCTTTCAACCCTGTTAGGAGTTGTTCTTTACAATGAAATAAGTACAGAGACTTGGTTAAAGGTTGAACCCTGTTAGGAGTCTTTTACAAGTAACCCTGTTAGGGGTGAGGACTCACTGTCCAAAAGCTCACTGCTAAAATGGTGAAGGTTGAAACCTTTAGTAGAATAGATATACACTATATCTGATAGATGAACTATTTGAGTGGACCTATTTTCTTGATCAGTTCCAATGAATTGTAATCTTATTTTGTTTCTTCACATAGTTCTTCAACTTATTTTGTCTGACTTTCTACTCTCTTCTGTCTACTATTTTTCACTCCATTTTCACACTTATCAAACAAAATTGAACTACTATATGTATCTTCACCAAGGATAAGGTCATGACGATATCTGGTAATACTTCATCAACTTCCTTGTCGACTTAACTAATCACGCAATCAAAGTTAGAACCGTGCAATCCAAACTAAATAGACGCGACACTTCACAAAGTCGGCTCCCCAAATTAACTCCAGCTTCATGATTCTAATAGAACACACTTGGTGCCTTTGTATCATCATCACTAACTCATAACTAAACATTAATACAAACACGTATATCCCAAAGATAGGCACAACTCAAGAAACACTGTATTTACATCGGCTCTTGACAGATAATCTTCAGACGTTGTAACTGCCATAACTGATTAATATAGATCAACTGAAACTTCATATCTGACTCGGTGTGAATGCACATAGCATCTAGAACATGTATACACCATGGAACTAAACATGCATAGCTCCAAAACATCTGTACTGATAATTGCATATAGATCACTGATGTATATTATATGTTGTCATCAATGATAAACATACAATCAATTATTTTCACAGAAGCAAATCTCCAACAACCAGTTAAGGTGATTTTTACAATGCTCATTGCAGGTAAGGATAATTACTTGTAGGCACACTGTTGGTTAGGCTAATTTCCCAAAACACAAAATATCTATCATAGCTAATGGCTAACCATGGACAAGCTCACTACCTACGAAAACTGGCTAACTGCTATAAGAATACTTTTACAATAAATCCACAACTAAAGTACCAAACACCATTCTATTGTCTTTGGTAATGCACACTTGCACAAAGAGTAAGATCTTATGATTTATATTTCTTCTCCGTACATTCACATACCATACATCTCATCAAAAAAGATCATCTTTTATATATAACAATTCATTCCATCATAGAACATCCAAGTTAGCCTTACATAATTTTAAATAAGTCACACCAAATCATTCTCGTGGTGGTAAAGAATGAAACATGGACCATATAGAGCCACCTTACTCATATCAACATGCTACACATTCTCCATGACATTTGGAGCCAAAGAATAGGAAAATACATATTACAATGCAAACAATCACTCTGAAACACATTAACTAATATCTAGATTGGTCTTGCCCCAAGAGATTAAATCTTAGCACTTAACAACATGAATGGGACCAAGACATATACGATAAAATATAGATCATCACAGTACACCCTTTGGTGTGCATTCAACCATAATAGAAATCCGCATTACCTAGAAATGTTGGTATACCACAAGCCAAACCTCATCAACTAGGTAGATATGTTGACATCAATGACAACCATTAATGACAACAAAAATCACATTTGTAACAAGCATATGTTGACCTAAACGTATCAAATTTTAATTTATATTTTTCAAAGTGAAAAAAACTATAGTTTAATGCTATATAATTTGTTTTTCAACAAATAAAAAATAAAGTTATTAAAAAATAAGGAAACTATTATTTCACGTTTATGGACCTATTTCATTAAAAATTATTTAAAATATAGAAAAAATAGTCAAGTTATAAAAATATATATATATATGCATTTGAAATCTACACAATCTCGTCTATAATGGATTTTAATTTTGTGAATTTTTTTGCAAAAATGTCTTCCACCAAAAGTGGATTTTGATTCAAAAACTTCCACTAGAAGTGGACTCTACTTCTTGCACTTACCCAATTGTGCATTCTATTTTTCAATGCCACAATCTTTGACTTGTTCTCTTAGTTCATTAGTCTTAGTTACATAGCCTTGGGTTGTATCAAAATTCTTAAGATCAATATAAGTGAGATCATTATCAAGTTTGTATCACCTAATCTCATCAACTTTACAATATAATTGAGCAAGTTTATTCCAAGCATCTTTAATTATTTATACTTGTCAATATGAAAGATAAGATTAGCAGATACATACTTTCTTAGAGTTCCAAGATCCCTAGTAGTTTTAATGAGCCAATCCTTTTTCAGATTAGTATCTAATTTAGGATTTGATGGTTTTGGAATGGATCCATCAATATATTGAGTTAATCATTTTTTCATTAGTTTACTCCATGCATTTATTTTCCAAGTTGCATACTTATGTGGAGTTAAAAGAGGAAACATATGATGACCCATGGAAGAAATTTGAAGTTCACAAAAGATAAAGTTGAAAGCACAATCACAAACACAACCCCCCGCCCCCGAAAAAAAAAAAAAAAAAATCACTCAATCAAAGGACCCCTACCCACAGAAAATTATTTAAAATTTATATTTAGTGTGATTACAATTTCCACTTGCAAATTAAAAGATAAGTGGATTTCTGATTTTGAAGCTTACAATTACCACAATCAGGCTATATTAGAATGTGATCAACATGCAAAAACCTAGACTATGACATATGAATTACAATTGCCAAAGTATTCAAAATAAGGCTATTTGAAGAAAGTATAATTTTCTCTCACACTGAAAAACAAAATTATAGTATTAGTATAAAGTACAAGAAAATTCATGCAGTTTCAAAATATAATTACACCTAGAAATGAGTCTGTATGAGCCTGAATGGAGCTCCAAAAGTTCCAAAAATTGGGATCACTCAACATCACCTATGACAATTTGAATTTTATATAAAATTCATTCATCAAAATCAAAACCTACCTTTAGTACTATGTAGAGCATAAAAATATCAACCCAAATTTTAAGAATAAAATGCTTAGAAGAAGGAGGTCATATGCCCAAGTTATGGTCATTAAAATTTTGGCTCCAATATTGAAAATGCAAATGAGAGTGGAGAATTTTTTTAAAAAAAATTAGGCTAATGTCATGATGATTTCAGCACAACATCAAATATTCCCATAGAGTACTCCTCTATCCAATAGTTTGAAACTTTTTTAAGTCACAAAATATTCTCCTTGTAGGTTGGATTCTCCTTCTGGGTAGAATATTCCACCACTAGTAATAGGTTGTTGTTCACCTATACACTACCATGTGGCAAGTGTTGAGTATTGCAATACATGCAAAAGCATACCCAAAAACAGTGCGACACATGGGATAGGTCTACATACTTACACCCCCTACTACCCTACAATAGTGTGGTACATGGGGTAGGTGTATGTACTTATACCCCCCTACATTTTTTCTGTGTTTTTTAACTTTTACAAATGAATTTTAAAAATTACAAAATTTCTTTTTCATTTGAAAAATAAAATAGTCGAATAGAGTTTTTTTATGATTGTAACTAACTTAAATAATAATGTTTGTATGGCCATGGGGGAGAAAATAAATTGAGGCCTTGGTTTAATTGCTTCGATTTGGATGAATTAATAGTTAATCTTAGCTAATTTGGACCTTCTAAGTATGATGGTGAGGTCTGTTTGGACCCAAAATACTCAAAAAATGTAGGTACATCCTAGTTCTAGCAATCACTTCTTAGCTTCAAACCTTCACAGATCTACCCTTTAGTGTCTGGTCTAGACAAAACAAAAGGCAAAATAGACTATCTCAAACCTCATGAATCTAATGGTGAACTCATATTTGACCTAGCAAGCTCTAATTTTTTACTTGCAATAAAAATCCATGAAAATAAAACCCCCAAAATCCACCAAAAAATTCACTCATGATCTCTCAAAAATACTAATCAAAGGCACCCTAATTGCTTTGATTCCATGTAATATTTGGCTATGGAGATAGCCACCAAATATATAAAGGCCTAATGGAATGCACAACAACATGAGAAGATCAATATGACAATAATAAACAATATTCCTATCAAGAATGCAATAGAATGAATTGAATTGATATTTGAAAGGAGACCCCTTGGCTATGTAAGCCAACATGACACATGGGATAGCACAACATTATGACAAGTATCGTAATATTATTATATGAGACATAGAGTGATAACTTATCATCCACTTAAGGTGGAAAAGTGATAATGTGATAAGTATCCACTAAAGGTGAGGATTCCACTTAAATTCTTCTTATTTTTTCCTATGATCAAGGAAGAGTATATTCAACACACTAATTCACATCAAAGAGGATCAACTATGAAATCCTAAAGCCTATAATGTATTTTTAATAGCATGTGAATGAAATTGTCCTTAAAGGACTACTATGCTTTGTAAGTGGACCAATAGAGTCCAAGGGGGTCAAAGGAATGTTTAGGAGTTGTTTTAAAGTTATATGTGTTTATTATAAGTCTAAAATATGCTGGAAGACATTAGGATTTTGAAGTTACAAGTTTTGAGTTGTTTTTAAAGTGTTTGCAAAGTTGGAAGATTCCTTTTTTTTCAAAGTGTAATAGCCATTTTGTCCTTTAGTGGGAACTCCATGCAAGAGGTCTTTTGGTATTCCATTCGAATGTAACTGCCAAGAAATGGTTAGAGTGGGATGGAAATGAATTATTAGTCATTGTAGAGTCCATTTTTTTAAAGAGAGAGGCTGGTTGTACGGACTGTATCACAGAGATGCAATAGAATTCATATTTTTGCACATTTTGTATTGTTCTTTGAAGTCTTGAGTTCTTGGTCATTGAAAAGGAGTATAATGTATTGAAGGCCTATTTTCCATTCATATTCAATCATTTTATGATTCTCTTTAGGTTATATTGAATTCTGTACACCTGGTGTTGACTGAAATTTCATTGTTTTGGGAGTCTTCTAAGTGATAGTTTTGCATTTCTTTTGAAATATGACCATCCCATGAACTCTAAGGGCATAGAATTCATGGGATGCATTGAATATAACATGTAAAATAATTACTTAACCTTGGAAGTGCAAGATTAAAGCAAATGTGGAGTGATCACCATTGTTTGGTTGAGAAAAAGCATTGAAATTGCTTGGAATGTGTAGCAGTAGTATATTGCCGTGTGTAAGGAGTGATTTGGTTGTTGTGGGCTGTCTTAAAATTTCATTTTATTTTTGATTCAAGTATTGTTTAAGTTTCTAGATCTTGGGAGAAAAGACATTGTGAAAGCCCTAGTTGTAAGGGCTTAAAGGAGTGAAATTTGGGGATTTTGATGTTATTGAAAGTATGAGTCAAATTACTTTTGTATTTAGAGTTTTTGGGACATATTAAGCTTCTTCCCAAAGTTTGGGGTCTTGGGGATACAATTAGTTAGTATTTTCTTTGTTAAATCATCACTTTTTATGCATTTATGCAGGCGTGCAGTCAAAGATCTATGAATTGGTCTGAAACAATAGTAATTCATCATCTGATATGTTGAATTATTCAATAAAGGGTATCTGAAATGGTGATTTTTTCATTGAGTTATTTGGAAAAGTTTTGAGCTATGAGATGTTTTCAGTTTCTGCAGGGCTACTAGATTTGCAATTTGGCCTCTGGCCACTTTGGAGAAGAATTGGGAGTTGGGTGTCCTAGGGGTTACAAATAACCTTTAAACCTTTCAAATTTCCTTAGATACAATCATAAATTTCCATTTATGTCACCTTGGGTTGCTGGGAGAAACATTGTTACTTTTGAGTTCATTAAAGTATTTGAAGGGTTTGGAAAACCATAGCCACCATTATCCAAGTTTATATCCATTATTGATGTTTCTAAGTCCACCACCCTTACCTCTGCATCAATGAATGACATCCTTAGTGATTTTCTTTGGTTGATCCAACCACAACTTCTGATCATGCATTCTGCTAAGTACCAACCTGATCTAGTCGGTTTTGAAGTCCCTCAGGAAATATAGGGCATTAGTTATCCCTTTAACCTCTAAGTGTTTTTTCTCTTCCTTCAGGTTTCCCTCTACATCACAAAGCTTCTTGTAAGCTTCATCCCTTTCCAAATCACCTATTTCATCAATCTTACAGTGAATATAGGACCTTACGTCCTCTATTAGAAAAACCCTAGGTGAAATCTTAGAAAATGCGCCAGTTTCAATGGATTGCGATGCAATCTTCAGGAATATCTTGTATTTGGGCTCTACACAGGTGTTTTTCTCGATTAACCTAACCACATTCTTCTTATCACTCTTGATCATAGTGGTTCTTGAGGTGGTTGCCATCATTTTTCAAATATTAGGGCTTTCTTGAAAATTTAGGGATTTCTTGAAAATAACGACAAAGTTCTTTCGGTGCCCTTGGTACTTTGATCCGTGATAATGGTGAATGATCTATTTGCTATGTGCTTAGATCGATTTGAGGTCTCTTTTCTGAATGCTCTTCAATCGCTCTATTTTTGCTCTATTTTTTCTCTTCAAATTGCGGGTGAAAAATGAAGTGCTCCCGTCGAGTATTTATAGACTTTTGCCCTAAGTCTTGTCATAAATGCTCAACAACTCATCGGGACATGAAGACGAAGTTCATCGGGAAGACTTTCAAAAATCATCGTCGGTGTTGTCAAAATACTCGAGATGGCTGTTAAGAATTTTTATTTTTACTAATAGATATCGGTGTTCTATCATGACAACTTTGTAACTTTGCTTCCTTACCGACGGATGTCAAGTTACATTGGCAACTTAGGCATTTTATGTGTTGACCGACAATTTTTGATAAGTGTAAACAGCTCATCCATTATGTTCACCAATGATTTTTGGTATATGTATACCGACGAGGTTGTTTTCTCATAATTGTAGCAAGCAACATAATATGCATCTTTATTTATGCAGATTTTGACTATTTATCAATTTGTATAATGGAACTGATGCAAAATATGACTTGGTGTAGTGCGGTTCCTTACTTGTTCAGCTTAAGTGGGGGTGGTGATGTCACCAGATCCTTTAGATGGGGTGTCACCATTTGCATTGCTTGGTCCAGCTTCATCATTGCTTGAATCTTTTCTCCACATTTTGTCTCTAGCCCTCCGGATATCTACAATGGTGTTTCCATTGGGATATGTGCTTGTCTGTGTCATTTTGTCTTTGCAATATTTCTTGAGATGACCAATTTTGTGACAGTGTAAGCATGCCATTTTGGGATTTGACCAACCTCTAAACCTTTTGGTCCATGCCCTCATGCAGTTTGTAGCAATGTGACCATATCTATCACATGTTGTATAGTTTTTCTAAGTATTGTAGTCCCATACATATTGATAACTGATTCTCTTTGGTTGATAGGGAGTTTCTTTACCTTTAGGCTTCCATGCTTGCCTTTTCTTTTTCCAGCATTCATGACTTGTGTGACCGTTCATCTTGCATGTTGGATAGTATTTGTCCATGTAGGTTTCCTTCTTTGGTTGTTCCATCTTTGACTTACACGCATATGCTTTATGTCCTTTCTTGTTACATTTATAATAGAATCCTATGAATGAAGATGTAGATTTAGGAATACCTTTCATTTTGCCTCTACACACATTTGATGTGTCCCCTTGCTTTCCACAATGTTTGCATGTCATCTTTCTTGGTCTCGGATTTTCATAGACATTCTTTGGATTGGCTTGATTTGATGATTCTCCATTTTTGGTAAAGCCTAAACCGTTGTTTTTGTTGACTCTTCATTGTCCTTCAAGAAAATCATCCATTCTTTTATTTCTCTCTTCAGCCTTTCTGATAACTTCATTATGTTGTTGCTGAACTCTAACCTCATGCTTTAGTTTTTCATTCTCTTATCTTAGTTCACCGATAGCATGTACTCTTTCAATGAGTTCTATATTCATTTTGTTTGCTTATTGACTCATAAGAATAATCTGATTTGTAATCTCATGGTGATTCTCAACATGTCTTTGAATTTCTAACTCCTTCTCTTGTAGTTTCTCTGTAATCTTCCTTCTGTCATCAATAGTGTTCTTTTTTTTTCAGCTTGTCTAACAAAACTCATCACATCAATCATTCTTACCATTTGGTACTCTTGACCGATTTGCAACATCTTTATTTTCTCTGTCATATGTTGATTGATCTCCTTCAAATTTGTGATGTTCTCTTCTAATGTATCTGATGTATTTCTTGTATTTGATCCTGAAGATTCAAAGAAATCTGGAATCTCTTCTTCTTGATAATATTTTTCATTTCTCTGAGTTTCCATACCTTTCCTCTCATCCAACAACTCTCTCATCTTGATTCTGGCTTCTTTATACTGTTCATAGAACATCTGTATCTCAAGCTTTTTATTCTCAATATTCTTATCAAGTTTGTACTTCTCCATTGTATGATCTTTTCTCTTAAGCCTTTAAGATTTCGAAGAAGAGACTTAGCTCTAATACCAATCGTTGGGATTAATGGGAAGAAGTACTGAGAGGGGAGGGGTGAATTTGTACCTCTAAAACTTTTAACTCTTTTCACCATTCACCATTAGTAATCATTCTTCACTGTATTACCGACCATTACTGTTGTTCTTTCTTATGCATGTAGTATTAGTTCATAATCTTTAACTGTTTGTAACATTCATAGAAAAAATTATAGAAATATTCATGAAAGTAATAAACACATAACACAAATATGATATGGCAGAAAACTCCTGTTAGGAAGTAAAAACTGCGGTGGGGATGGCACCCACAAAACTTCACTATCTGCAGAATAGAAGGGAGTCGGTAAAGGCTTACAATTGATCACTTCTGATTATCTACCTTTTTAGGAGTATTAAAGTGGAGACTGGTTAAGATCTACTCTATTAAGAGCTTTAGCAACATTGATTTAAGTGTGCACTCAGTTAAGAGATTTACAATAGGATTGTTAGGTCCACCTTTCTTGAAAGGATTTCTTAATTGTACTACACTTGTTAGAATGAGTACATATGTTTGACTAGACTATATGAAATCTATAATTGTTGATCACAGATCCATTAAAGCTCTCATAATAAGAATATCACCTATAGTGATTGATTAATACCTTTCTCTGCTCGTCAGTAGCCTGTGTTCATGTTCTTGAAGCTGATTTGATTATTTTCTATCCTTCTGCATGAAATCTCTTATATGATCCTTAGATGCTCTTAGTGGCTACAATCATCATCGAACAATAACATGTTCACAATAGATTGAGCATCTATTTATACAATTATTTGACCTATCTTAGAATCACGCATTACAATGTTAACTCTTAGATCCAAGGTTTACAACTTGACCTTGACCTTTAGTTTGCATGTATTAAATTAGTAAAACTAATTAAAACAATAATAAATACATTGCTTCCTCTGCACATAATGGATTTAAAAACAAATTAAAAGCTATATATACAACTTCAGTGATTTATCTGACGTGGAAAGTCAAATCCACTTTTTGCGGGATGTAACTGACTGTCGGTTCTTGGTCATCGGGTTGAACTAAAAGTCTGTTGGCATTCCTTTGTTGAGATGATTGTCGGGTTCCCTTCATCTATCAGGTTCCTCTCTTTGTTGTTCCGTCGAGTTGCACTGTTGTTTCTCATCAGGTTCCTTTATCCTTTTTGTCATCAGGTAACACTGAATAGTGTTTGTCAGGATGCTTTGAAATTGGCAGTATCGGGTAACCTTGGCGTCAGGTAGTGTTGTGCCATGTTTGTCAGTGTAGTGTAAACCGATGGTATAGATCATGTTTTTCCTTGTGTATATTAATGGCAAAATATAATGCCTTCAATAACATCTTCCTATTAACAACTACAAAAATACAACAACTAAAAAGGCCTAATTTGACTCTCTAAATCTTAATAAAAGGCAACTAAACAAAACCTACTTTCCTATTTCACAAAGATTGAGAAGTTACTAACACCCGTTGAAATGAATAAAATTGATTTCCCCCTATTTCTAACATTATCGGAAGAGGTCATAATTCAGTGGTGAACAATCAGAACACGGTGAATTTTACTACATCGATATAAAAAAATGAGAAGAGAATGTTTTTTTTTCATTTGTAGAGGAATTACATAGTTCAGTAGTAAAGTAACAAGAGTCTCAGTATATCAAAATCTCGTGTAATCTATGAGTTTCCCGAATGAACTTCTAAACATTTTCGATGGATTTACCTGCATATTCTATTTGATTCCCAAGGTTTTGGGCATTTTTTCTGAATTGTCACTAATGATGAAAGGCTTATTAACTTCTTGTTCAATTGCTAATATACCTCAAAGGTTGGAAACCTAGGAAATCAAATATAATAGGTGGGTACATGCAAAAGCTCCTCATTATCTAATACACTGTGAACAACCCAATTTCAAAGTAAAACAATATTTTTTTTTGATCGGTAATATGGTATTATATTGATATTTAAAAACAATGATTACATAATTGCCACACATGGCTTGAAATTGGCATACATTTTCAAATTTTGAGCCAAAATAACAGTATACATTGCAAAATTCTCCTAGCTATACTATTGGAGCCCATATTCGTTAAATAATATACATTAAAACTAAAAAAAAAACCAACCCAAAAATTTAACTAAACTAGGTCGCTGCTTCCTCCTTCGTGAAGTTTCGAAAGCCATTGCTCCCATCCACCATGACAGCACCCTACACCCAGACCATGTCATCTTCACTCAGCTCATCACTCGACTCTTGGGCTCTGTTCTCTGCCTTGGTCACCTTCCCTTCATTTTTTTCTTTGATTTGCCTCCGCACCTGAGGTTTACCAACCTCCCCCACCCCTGTAGTGGATTTAATTGGGGTACACTTGCATTTTCCCCCGCCAAGCCCATCCCCACCTTGCGCTTCCAACTTCTGCTTCGCCAGCATGACCTTCAGTTAATTCCACCCATCGAGTGCTCATGCAAGGTGGACATCCTTAGGGCCAGCCGATGACCAGACAACTAGAGGTTGAAGCTCACGATGCCCATGGCTGATCATGTGAATAGGTTCATTTCCCTTGTGCAGACACACGCCCACCTCTGTCTTATGCATCACCTCTTTGATGCCTTCAATCCACTTGATGGCCATGCATTGCTTGACCACCGCCTGCACATCATCTTTGGACTCCGCCACCATGAGGCCCAGCACCACAAACAACGAGGACACATCAATATTTGTTCAGGGTCGCCACCAAGTTTGCAGAAAGTGCTCCCTAAAAATATCACAAATTGCAGTCCAGAAATCATCCCCATCCTCTATAAAAATGTTTCCTAGCCTTTTCACTATGATTGGCCCCACAAAGGCTTGAATTTTTCCAGAAGTCCCCAATGAGAAATTTGCCTCCATCTTGCTCTGGCTCTGTGGTTTTTCTTGCAGATGCTTTCTGCTTCTTTTTGCCTCGACTTCAGCTTTTAAAAAAGGTTGTCAAAGCCTCTTGAAGCCAACATTCAAAAGTCATCATGCAAACTGATGAAGGGGACTCCCCTTAATACCACAAGTACACGACAGAAACAAAGAGAAACAACAGAAATTTGCAAGAATAGAAAATTGGCTTCTTATTGGCTCCACAAATGTGGAATTACAAACTTCAAAATTATAATATCAAAAGCCACATGGGCATCCCTTACAATAATCTATAGGACAAAGCCTCAAATAACCACCCAGAACTTCCCTAGACAACACTACGGGCCTTCTTAAATAGGCAATTTTCCACCACCCAAGAAGGTTCCATAAATCTAGCCATTAAGGCCGACTACCCTTAGCATTTAATTATTTTTTCACTTTTATTACAAAAGGGTCGGCTTTAAATATTTACAAAATATGAGATTAGGTAGCCCACCTTTCGAAAGCCATAACTTTTGAACCGTAGCTCCAATTGGCTATTATAACCACTTTTTGGAAAGGGGAGATCGCGATCTACAGTGCCTAACTCGCGAAGCACCAATCAACCAGGGGTTCGACCTTGATCTGGAGCCTCTAAGGTCCTGAAAATTGAGCTCAAAGGTTTTGCACCCTAAAATCTCAAGAGTAAATCCTTAATAACTTTGCCAATACAGATGATCTGGCAATGAAATTCAACTGGCATTCTTATATGACTAAGATGAACCTTCACCTGGAAAATTAGAATATTCTGAGTTCAAACGACCAACTTCCTAAAAATAGTAAGTTCCCAAAAATATCAGCTTTGTACAAAATAGCCCTTATTAAATAGAAAAAACACATATTTTTGGGTGATGCAAGATTACCCTTACACCCAGGATGCTCCTACATCAGACACCCGAGGTAATTTGAGAAGTGACCCTGTCACGTCTTAGGTGTGCAGAGAAAAACCAAGATGGTTAACCTCCTCCCTTGTCAGCCATGATGAATCTTCAACAGGTCATCCTTTCCACTTGACCAAATATTCTTCATATGTCTTGTTCCTTGTGCTTCTACCAACACGACTATCTAGTATGTCTTCAATCTCCTTGGTATCTGAACTACTTGTTGGAATACTACACTGTGCCGCCGTAATCTCATCTTCAACACCTCCTTCATGATACTCTATCAAATCTGAAATGTTAAACACTGGTGAAATATTCAGCTCACTAGGCAATTCTACCTCATATGCATTTCCTGAATCATGCTTCTTCAATATCTTACATGGTCCAAACTTCTTCATTTTCAACTTGTTATATGTACCAAATGGAAATCGCCCCTTCCGCAAATGAACCATGACTTCATCCCCAACCTGAAATTATTTGTGTCTCCTTTTCTCATCTACCTTAGCCTTCTACTGTGCATTCATTTTGGTAATGTGCTTCCTCACTTCCTCATGGATGTTCTTCAAGTGTTCTACAAAATCCTCAGCTTCAGCACTACTTATTTCTCCTTTATCTATCTTTCTCAATTTAGATGCAT
>MU225208.1:124952-147040 GCA_018584345.1 Thuja plicata | reverse complement strand
ATAGTAAGGGCAAAGTTGTAATCACTTATAACTTGTCAAAAATGTGGGAGTGAGAGTTGTTCATGTCCTCCATCATATTTTCCCATTTCTCTTGTAGGTGTTCTAGAGCCATGTGCTCCAATTTTATCCTCGTGTGCATATCATAGATATTGTTGGTGATAGATATCTTCGGGATGGAAATTAATTGTCTTGTCGTTGTCATATCTTGCTGCAATAGTGTAAGATTGGGTAGCAGTAGAGCCTATAGCTCGGTTAATGCATCTCTAAACTTTTATACTACGTCTTGAATTTGAAGTCTCAACTTCTTTGCTTCCATTACCTTTGCATAATGAAATTATATTGCATTGTCATTTGTTGAGAGACTTTGAGCACTAGAATTTAGATATGCATCTAGTTGTGCAATCTTTTCACTATTTTCCTTAGGGAATTTCTCTAATGTCCTTAACTTCTGAATTAAGGTGTTTGATTTTGAAATGATAGGTTGTAACTCATTTATTTTTTTAGGCATCTTTACCTTATTCTTAGTCACTTATTTTCTATTTTTCTTAGTTAATTTGTACTGGTACTTTTGCTCGGCTCATTCTTCAATTGCCTTTTCTGCATCTACATTCTGTGATCAGATGGCGTTGGTAAGAACGGAAAGTTGATTAAGGATTGGGGAATTGTGATCAACATCTATGTCAAGAACAATCTGTGTTAATATGTCCCTTGTCATTTGTAGCACTTGTGATTCATTGTGCTCCTTCCTAAGCTTTTATTACATAGATCTTCGCTGACATATTTCTCCATACTCAATTAGAGATTCATAATCCAATGTAGTTGGATCACATTTTGGTATTTATATTATTTAATCAAGTGTAACTTGTAGTTTGTTTTTCTTATTCTTCTTCTTCTTCTTCTTCTTGGATATTGTATGGTAAGTACCTGAATGTAGCAACATAGCAATATCCTTTTCTTGGTTAGATGTACTCGATGAAGGCTTTGGTGCTGTTGTGTCTTTTGCCTGCTTCTCGATATCTGCATTTCGATTGGGGGTGGACGTCTCCACATCAACCTTTGGTTTATCTGGAGCATCTCCTTCAGTATCCTTACGAGTAGCATTATCTTTCTTCTCTTCTTCACCTTTATCTTTTTTCTTTTCATCTGTTCCTTTTGGTTCTCCATCTAGTACATTCTGTTCATTAGTTGTATCTTTATGTTCATCATTTCCCTTATCTTCAGGTATGTTTGCATCTGGCTTGGGTGACTTCTCCTTTTGTAAGATAATATTAATAGCCTGTATCAATAGTAGCATTTGGCCTGGTATATTCACCTGTTTAGCATCTGTAGTTGTGTCTTGTTCATTGGTTTGGTCTAGGACAATAGTGACATCTTCATCTTTTCATACCTCATCTACATGATCTTCTCTAGTTATATCAATGATAGTGTTATTGGTCCATGTTTCATCTGCAGTGTCCATATCCTTGTTAGTTGTTGTGTTCAATGCTTCTTTATTAACATCCTCACCATTATTTATGAAAATGTGTTCTGGGCTTGGTTTTGCCTGATCTTCTTCATTGTGAGGCTCCTTGGTAAGAGCTAATTGTGGCTTGGAGCTTGAATTTTCCTTAGGTGGGTTGATGATCTTATTCCAGATATCATCACTTTCTTTGTCAAGCTTAATGAATTTTCCCTCCAATACTTTGTAGGCTCTTGTTTTTTTAAGAACTTTTGTGAATGCTTGTTCATCATTTCATCAATTTCTTACATCTTGTACTTGGGTGGAATAATTGAAAGTAGGCATCTTTCCCTTATCTATTTTTCTTCCTTTAGTGCACATGAACACCTTGCTAAAATCCTATCAAGAAGTTCTTGTGGCATCATTTTGTCAAGTTGGATAGCACATATTTATATCCAATCATTTCCTTAATGATAACATCTTCAATCTTATTCTAATCCTTAGATTTTAGAATTAACTATTCTCTAACCTTAGGATATGATATGCCACCTATTGATGCAACAATTTCATCAATTGTTTTAGGATTTTAACTCTTTACAGGTTGTTCATCCTATTCAGTATATTTTATATCTTCCTTAGCTCCGATGAATCTTTTTCTCCTCTTAGACTCTAATGTTTGACCTGTTTGAGGCTTCCTTTTATAAGTTCTCACCTATCCTTTCTTGACCGATGATGCAGTTGTAACTTTAGTTGTATGACTTCTAGTCCTAGATACAGCTGTAGTCCTTTATTTATTTGCTGGCGGTGGTGGAGGTGCATCAAAATTTGTAGATTATGAGTCACTCAATTCTTCTTCTTCACCAACGGGTAACTATCCCTCAGTGTCATCTTTTTTTCAGTCTCCTCATCATTTACTAATTCTTCAGTGTCTTGACCATTTTCTCTTTCTTTCTGTCAATATTCTTCACAACTAAGCCTATTTTAATTATTTCCTTGGCTTCCTCATAGGTTCCAAACTTAGGTTGTGACTTGTCCATTGGTTCATTTATCAATGCTTCAATAGCATTGGTGGCTTGATCTATGTTGACCTCATAGTCAAGTAGTGCTAACCATGTTGTCCTTAGTATAGCTGGTTTGACATAAGTGTAATCGATGTCCACCATAAAGAAAATGTTAGTCTTATACTTTTCTACCAGTTGTTATAGTATCCTCATTCTTTTTTGCATTCTTTCCTTAAATCCAGTGAAGTATTCATCCATTACTGATACAAAGTTGTCACCTAGTGACATGATGATTTCATAGATTTGTATGGTCAGTGGTCAGGTGGTATCCCATTTGACATTTCCTATATATGGAAATAAGTTATGAAAGTAAAAAAATATACACATTAAAAGTGATCTGAACTTACATGAATTGGATTTTGTAGACCTGATTGTCCCCATGTTCTCATCTAACTATAGACCTTTCTTTACAATCTTATAAGAAGTGTCAACTACTCCACATGTTATTTTGTTTAGCCTACTGGATTGGTATATATTATATCCTATCACACATGCACCGAACTTGAGTTCTAGATCCGAGATGGTGTTACCCTTCAATCCTCTATTATCTCATACTGCTCCTATCATCTTCTCTATCTCAGGACAGGAAGGGTATTTGAGAGCCTTGGCTTGGTTGGTTATAGGATAACCAGTCACAACATGTATCACTTCTCTTGTGACCAATTTTGGCTCATCTAGCCACATCTTTTAGTCGTGCACTCTTCTTAGCACTGCCTGAATCCACTCGGTTTTGAACTCCCTCGGGAACATTAGGGCACAAGTCATCTCTTTGACCTCAATGTGTTTGTGTTCCTACTTAATGGTTTTGCCTGTGCAAATCTTCTTGTAAGATTGATCAAATTCAATATCTCCTATCTCGATGATCTTGCAATGTATGTAGGAACATACATCTTCAATTAATGAAACCCTAGGTGGTATTCCAGAAAATGCACCAACATCGTCAGGTTGCAAAGCAACCTCTGGATAGATTTTATACTTGGGTTCTTCACATGTGTTCTTGATCAGTTTGGCCTTCTTCTCTTTAGTGTTCATGATCTTTGAAACTTGTGAAGAGGATTCCATCATTTTAGTGAATTTAGGGATCTTTTCGTAAAATAAAATAGTGAGCTTGGCAATTCTTGTTACTTACTTGAACCTTTTTTAGCTATTGTTATTTGGAATCTGAATGTCGTGAATCTGCTAGGTGTGCACTGCAATCTGGTTGCTTTGTTTTCTTTCTTCTCTTCTGTTCTTATTCACTCTAAATCGCTAGTGAATAATAAGCTCTTATGTTTCCCTGTTTATAGAGGGTGCCCTAAGTGGTGCATTTAATGCTCTACCCACTTATTGGGTGTCGCAAATGGAGTTTCTTGGGTTACACACTAAATTTTCAGCTCGGGGTAAGTGACAACTCATTTGACCTTTCATAGGTTTACTGATGGTGCTCGCTAAGTGGCGAAGTCTTCAATGCATTTTACATGGTTACCGACAAGTCTTGGGTTACATTGATTTACTTGGTTTTCATATGTACACCAACAATTCTTGGTATTCTTTGACAACTTAGCTTTGGTATGTTAACTGATACTTTTCGGTAGACATTGACCGACGAGATTGAATTCACATAATCATAACAAGTAATACCATAGTGCATCTTTAATAATGCTAATTTGGTATTTTAACTATGTATAATGGAACTGATTTAAATTATAACTTAGTATAGTGGAGTTCCATACTTACTTTTTCATCTTAGGTGGGGGTGGTGATGTCACTAGATCCATTGGATAAGGTGTCACCATTTGTATTGCTTGGTCCAGCATCATGAGTGTTTGTAGCTTTCCTCCACATTTTGTTTCTCATATTCCTGATGTCTTCAATGGTATTTCCATTGGGAAAAGTGTTGGTCTGTGTCACTCGGTCTATGCAGTCCTTGCTTAGATGACCAACTTTATGAGAGTGTAAGCATGCCATTCTGGGGTTAGTCTAGCTCCTAGACTTTCTCATCCATTTTCTCATGCAATTTTCAGCTATATGTCCAAATCTTCCACATGTTGTGCAACTTTCCCATGTATTTTAGTCCCAAACATATGAGTTACTGACTCTTTTTGGTTGATAACCATTTTAATTTTCTTTAGTCTTCCATGCTTGATTTTTCTTCTTCCTGCATTCAAGAAATGTGTGCCCATGGATTTTTCAAGTAGGACATTATTTTTCCATGTAGGTTTCCTTCTTTGGTTGTTTCACCTCAGATTGAAATTCATATATTTTATGTCCTTTCTTGTTACATTTATAACAACTTCATATGAATGTAGATGTGGATTTAGGAATACCTTTTATTTTTCTCTTGCAAACATTTGATATGTGGCCTGGTTTCCATAGTGATTGCATGACTGCCTTCTTGGTCTTGGATTTGTGTAGACATTCTTTGGATTAGCTAGGTATGGTGATTCTCCATTCTCGGTATACCCTAGTCCGATATTATTGTGGACTATTCTTTGTCCATCCAAAAAATCATCCATCCTTTTGGTGTTTTCTTCAGCTCTCTTGATCATGTCATTGTGTTGTTTCTAAATTCTTAGTTCATGCTTCATTTTTTCATTTTCTTCTCTTAGCTCACCAATAGCTTCTATCCTTTCAATGAGTTATATGTTTATTTGGTTTGCCTCCTAACTCATAAGAATAATCTTATTAGTGATCTCATGATGATGTTCTGTAAGTCTTTGTATTTCTGACTCTTTCTCTTGTAGCTTTTCAGTGATCTTCCTCCTGTCATCAATAGCTAGTGTTATTTATTGCTCATCTTTTCTAGCAATTTTCATGACATCAATCATCCTTACCATTTGTGTCTCTTGACCGATTTGCAGAGATTTTACTTGTCTATCTAAATGTTGATTTATTTCATTTAGACTTGTGATTCTTTCTTCATATGTGTTTGATGCTTTGCTAGATGTAGATTTTGATGACTCAAATAGATCAGGTATCTCTTCCTCATGATAGTCTGTTTCATTAGAGTGAGATGCCATAACCTTTATTTCCTCATGCAGCTATCTCATCTTGATTCTAGCTTCTTTATATTGTTCATAGAAGATCTGTATCTCTAACTTCTGATTATCAATACTCTTGTCTAGCTTGTACCTTTCCATTGTATGATCTTTTCTCTTAAGTCTTTAAAATTTTTCAAATAAGAGATCTAGCTCTGATACCAATTATTGGAAATAATGGAATGGTCTATACTGAGAGGGGAGGGGTGAATCAGTACCCTCAAAATTTTTATCACTTAACCTTAATTCTTTTTGTAATCAATACATTATATTGCCAACCATTTGTGCCATTCTATCTTTGTGTATGTTATATCAATTCAAAATTCAATTAACATGTGAAAATTCATAGAAATATTCATGAAATGTATAGACACATGACACAAAATTTGGTAACACAGAAAACCCATGTTAGAATGTAAAAACTGCGGTGGGGATGAAACCCACAAAGCTTCACTATCTGTAGAATGGAATGGGCCAGTTAAGGCTTACAATTTTGATCATTTCTAATGATCTACCCTATTAGGAATATCTTGTGGAGACTAGTTAAGGTATACTATGTTAAGAGCTTTAGAAATACTCTTTAGTGTGCACTCAGTTAAGATATTTACAAAGGATTGTTAAATCCACCTTTCTCAAGGATTTCTTCTATTTTCTACACTTGTTAGAATGTAGTCAAAAATATTCAATGACCTGAGTATATGCAATCTACAATTTCTGATTACAGATCCATTAAATTTTACATGTACAATTATCCCCTATAGTGGTTGATCAATACCTTTGTTATGCTCGGTAGCCTTGAATCTGGTTCTTGATAACCTATTTCATATTTTTCTGTTCTTCTGCATAAAACTTGCAGTCTGATCCATAGAGGTGCTTCTCGGCTACAATCATCATCACACACATGTGTTCTAATAGATTACCTATCTATTTATACAATGAATTGACCTAAATGAGTTTCACGTATTACAAAGATAAATCTATCATCAAAGGTTTACAACTTGACCCTGATGTCCTAGTTTTCATGTTTCTAATAAGTTAGAATAATTAAAAAAATTACAATTATATTTCTTGTACCTCAAGAAATGGATATAAAGATAAATAAAAAGCTAAATATAAAACACAAGTGTTTTATGTTACATTGAAGTCAGATCCACATTTCACGGGATTCTAACTGTCTCTCAGTAGACTGGTGCTCAGGATGCTCTATAGTCTATAAGGTTCCTCTATTATTTGTTCTATCGGTTTGCATAGTATTCTTCTTGTCAGGTTCCTCTGTCGGGTTTACTTCTATCGAGTTTGCTTCTGTCAATTTTTCTTCTATCGGGTTCTCTTGTAATATTTTCGGGTTGCACTATGTCATCGGATTCCCTTGAACTTGTCTGTCGGTTTGTTGTAACCCTATCTTTTGGTTTTTGCGATACTGACGGTTTCAAAAATGTTTTCCTTTGCATACTAATGGCAAAACATGTCTTCACAAGAAACTGGAAGAATAACTCGATGGGACTGAAGTGGCCAATATGGGTGTGGAAAAAGAGTAGAAGATAGAACAGGTTCCCGACAAGAGGAATAGGGCCAGTGCAAAGAAGAAAAAGGATAACGATATGTCGACTGATCTCCAGAAGATCAAGAATTATGCTGTTACTATGGAGCTACTTGAGGCCAAGGTGACCAACTTGATGGTGGAAATATCTTGATTGTCCCTAGTTCTTTTTGTTGTCCCTGTATTTTTTTCTTTTTAGAAGCTTTGTTAGTTTTTACTTTGGCCCTGTGTTGGCCTGTTCCATTTTTAGACTCTATTTCATTTTGTCTAGGATTACTGCTTGATTTTAAACTCTGTTTTGGGTTTCAAGAACCTTGTAAAACCTATTTTACTTAATCAAAAACAACAACAACAACAACAACAACAACAACAACAACAACAACAACAGTAACATCAACAACAACAACAACAACAACAACAACAACAAAACTTAACAACAAGAGCCACAAAATACTACCCCTCAACAATAAAAAAAGCCTTAAAACCCTCCATCTCCCCCACTAGACCTTGTACAAACCATGCATGGGAGAATATCTTATGTTGATTATCACAAAATGCAGCCAAAATTTATCAAATAGTGAATAAGTTGAGGACCTCCAAGAATGAGAATCAAGTGTGTGATTTTTCCTACTACTTTTATCTTTATTATGAAATTATAAGCAGTATGTAGATAGGATAAAGTTCCATAATCCACTCACAACCATTTGATTGGACAAAAATACTTTTTTTTGAGGATAAAAACTATATAGAGAAGAGAATATCATAAATAATTAATTAGATGCTTAAACTAATACACAACATATAAGAAATAAATCTCTTCTCACTTCCCTTGAGTTCTCTAACTTTTATATAGGAGAGTGAAACTGGTTCTAACTTTGAAAATGTCGTGAAAATAAGAAGAAACTTCATATTCTCATAAGATTTTCAAGAGTAACTCCATAACTCTTGTGATGAGTTTTTTTTTAATGTGCGTGAGTAGGAAGGAGCCTTTCCTTTCTAGGGTGTCTACAGGCTATGGAGTGGTTATAGACTCCTCTGAGGGAGATTTAGAAGAAGATGATGATGGAGATCATCTTGTTTCATTCTCTCATAGATGAGGCAGGTCTTTTCTCGCTCCTTGTAGGAATTTTGTGGCTATGGGTGAGTGGGTGGAGCGGTTTTTCTTGCCCTCTCCTATTTGTGTAGGTTGTGTGTTTCTTGCAGAGGCTACATCTGCTATTGTATAAGTTTTTGGTTCTGTTGTTTCTTTTTTCTTTTTCATGAATTGGCTCTAATTTATCATTTGTAGTTTGTGGTTCCATTCTTTTGGCTGGAGTTTTCTTTGGCCCTGTCCATTGTGCCCTTCTTTCTCTCTTTTCGGTAGATGCATTTATTAGTAGTTGCCATCATTTTCAGGGGTGCGGAGAATGTATTTTTCCCCTTTTTTTTGAGTCGCGCCTAAGGATTGGGTCATACATTGCATGGAAGGTGCAGGTCAATTAGGCTTTCCAAGTTATATTTTTTGGCCGATCATCTTCTTCTTGGGCCCTTACTATGTGGGTTTCTTGGGGTTTGGTTGCTGGCGGTAGAGGAGATTTTGTGGCTAATGTTATCTTTGGGGAGTGAGTTCTCTTTTGGCATATCTCAAAGGAGTCTTAGATTCTTTTTGAAGAGCCATGGTGTAGCCTTGAAGCATTTTATGTGGTGGATGTTGCTAGGGTGCCTCTGTTTGAGGCTTGTCTCCTTCAAGCTCTCTTCGAGGCTTCTCTTTCCCTTGATGTTATTTTTTCCCATTTGTTTGGTGGGGTGTTGGTTTTGGTTTTATTGGTGGGGTGGGGGGGAGCTTTTTATTTTCATGTTCTTCCTTGGTGTTGATGATTATGTCATCTCTAGGATGTGGGTATTCTCTTGGGAGTATTATGTGTTTTTTTAGACGTCTTATGAAAAGAAATTGTGTAGATTGATTCAAATTTGGTGGTGGTAGCCATTAGTATGGATTGGTCTGGAGATATTTCATATCTCTTAGAGGTCCCTTTATTCATTGATGATCTCTCTTCTCAATATTTAGGTGGGTGTTTTACATGGTGTATTTCCAACTCTTCCTCTTTCTTTGGCCCTGCTAGCCCACTTTTGGTGTTAGATGGTTTTTTATGGTAAAGGTTCTCCCTATGCTAGTGGCATAGAAATGGTTATGGGACACATCTTTTGAGATCCTTTTGTGCTTCAAAGACTTATTTTTTATCAGGGATTTTTTTGTTCATCCCTTACTACTTGTTATTTTTTCTTCTATAGAGGTGAAGATTTTGGCTCGTAGTGAAGATCCTGGTTTCTAGCTCTATGTTTTCTCTCTTTTTTTCCCTATGGAGGTAGACATTTCTCCTATAGAGGTGGAGAATTTGTGCAAGGGAGAGGTGGTTTTATAGAATAGGGGTTACATTCTCTATGTCTTCACTCTCTTCATTCCAATTCTCTTTCTATGGAGGTGAATGCCTCTTTTATTGAGGTGGAGAGAGGTTGCTTGGGAGAAGTTGAACCTCATTTGGAGTTGAGGAAGGGCAGAAAGGTAGTTTAAAATTGTTGTGTTTGGGTACCACTTGTAGCTCAGCAGTGCTTAGCTTGTGGTTTCCTTCCTATAAGCGACTTTGGTCCTGCTTTGGTCGGTGATGCAGCCTCTAGGCTATATTTTTATTATGCATGAATTTTTTCTTGTTTAGTGGATGGGAGAGCATCCTAGTTCTTTTGGTAGGTGGGAGATTTATCCTTACATTGGTCTTACTTTGATGGTAAGGCATTTAGTTTTTTTTAGGTTGGCTAGTTGGATGTTGATATTTTCAAGGGCTTGTTCTTGCCTCTTTCTATTTTTGGTTAAGGAGGCTTCAAGTTTTCTCAGCTGGTTTTCCTCTGTTTCATCTCTTGAGACTATTATTTATGGTTTGGAGAGCCATTTAAATCTCTTTTATGGTTTGAGAAGCCATTTCAAAACCCAAGGTGGTTGTGGGAGCCAAGTTAAAATCCATAGTGATATGGTGAACCTTACTAAACCCCATAATTCTAGTTGGTTTATAGATGATAAACGTTATGAGGTGGTTTCTATTGATGGTTTCTTGAGCCATGTTAAAACCCAGAATTATGGCTTGGGGAGCCTTCAATTACCCGTGGATCTTGTTTCTTAGGAGACTTGTTTTTTTCTAGGCTTTGGCCTCTAAGTATTGTGTTTGGGCAGCTGGTGCTTTGGTTGTTTTTATCTCTAAGTTGTTGTTTGTCTACTAGTTTTGGGCTGCTATATTGTGAATCTTAACTCTTTGCATCTTTTCTTCTTAGTGGGGTTGTGGATCCCCCTCAAAATCTTCTTGTAAAGGGTTTCAGGGCCCCTTCAAAACTTGAATTTACCTTAATAAAAAACTTTAGAACTTTTGTTACTAGAAAATTTTGCCAAGCTCTCTATTCCTCATATTATTTAGTAATAATGTTGTTCACAAACTGAAACAGTGATATGAAACTCTCTTTCCATCTCGTATCTAGGTGCCAGCAAGAAGTTGAGTCCACTTTTTGGCCAAAAAGTGGAACTGTTTTTCCTATTTTTTTCAAAGTTGTCCTATTTGACCTAAACATTTGAAGCACTTAGAGATTGGATCTCAAAAAATTCTGTAATAGAAATTGTAGTACTTGAATTATTCTTTACAAATATGTAATTTATTTGAATACCCAGATAATACAATTCTATGTTCAATAGGGGTTACTAAAAATTTCATTTTCAAAGCCACTTTTTCAAGACCATACCATGTTTGTGTACGAAAAGCATAATTTAACCAAAATGAAACTATTTCTCTGAATCCTTTTGGGAAATGGTACGTAACATAGTGAAGATCGATGAAATTTTTTTTTTGTAATTTTTTGAATATTAGTTTTATAAATTTTTTATTGGACATAGTGGTGCTTTTAAAACCTCTCGTGTATGACAAGCATAATTTGACCTGAACTTATCATTTTTTTAAAGTGTATAGAATTGTATGTATCTTGATATCATATAATTTGTTTTTCAAGAAACCTAGAACTAAAAAATTCTATTAATATAAGAATAAAGTATTTTATTTAAAGTTTGTAAACCTATTTCAGTAGAAATTGATTGAAAAATAGAAAATTAATCCAAATTGTAAAGATATTATGTATTTAGAATCTACATAGTCTTAGTTGTAATGGTTTATTTTTCATCAATATATTGTATGGAAAATGCATTCTGATATTTGGCCAAAGTGTCTATTTTTCTTGAATATTGAGATGATTCCAAGGTTTGGGTCAAACTAGATCCAAGGCTATGGTTCGG
This sequence comes from Thuja plicata, assembly GCA_018584345.1. NCBI lineage: Eukaryota > Viridiplantae > Streptophyta > Pinopsida > Cupressales > Cupressaceae > Thuja > Thuja plicata. The sequence continues at coordinate 135,681 of MU225208.1, read as the reverse complement.
TTTATCAAGCCTTTTGTGAAACCTAAACATGAATCAATTCCCAATGGTGGATTATAAATTTTATGAAACATGGTCATTTTTAAAGAAACTGGTTAACATTTCATAAAATGTGGTCATGTTCCTTTTTTTGAACTTCAAAAGTCTAAAAAAGGGAATAGGGCAGTGTTTTATTAATGCGGTCCCATTCCATTTTTTACTGTTTCTTTTAAAATTTACTGCAAATTTTTTGAAGCAACCTATGTACTTTCATGTATGGTCAACAACAACAGTTTCTACAAATTTTTACTATTTTTTTTGTCTTGTTGATGAAATATTTTATTCACTATTAGAAGGATTTAATCATGGGGAGCATCTTGGAACATTTTGGAAGGATTCGACCATTGGAAACATTTGTTATGATTTTTTTTCAATTGTTAATCATGGGATATAAACAACATTAGAAGAGGAAGGATATGAAGGTTATGACACCCGAGGAAATCAAAGCAGAGAAAGAGAAAAATTTCAAACGTCAAAGAGGTGGAAGAGCGAGGATGTGACAAATGAGTAATAATGGAGCATCTACATCAAAAATAATTGAAGGGACAAGCACTAAATATACCATGGAGGATACCATGGATGTGGAAGTTGCAAGGGTGAAAGAGGTGAATGCGAAAGATAATACAACTATAGATAGTAATGCAATTACATCTTCAAATGCACCTTACAATAATGTAGAAAATGTGATAATAAACGTGATTCTAGGTATGTCTTCAAATCCTCTTTTGAATGATATGGAAACTGTGATTATAAATGATACCCTTTATGGAGATTTATTACAAGCATATACCTATGTTGAAATCGATTCAATTCCTAACATAGCTTTTCAAAGAGATCTTGATAATGAAAATTCTCCTCATGCTGTTCAAAATGAAAATTATTTTGTTGTTGCAAATTAAAATATTCCTCTTGTTGAAAAGGAAAATCCTTAAGTTGTTGAAAATTAAAATACTTCCCTAGATGAAAATGAAAATCCTTCTCAACATGGTGTAAATGAAAATTATTATGATGTTGATAATGAAAATTATTTTTTCAAAATTGAAAGTAATATTTTGGATGATCTTCCTAGTAGGATATCTTGGAGAGAAATAAGAAAGTATGCAAATAAAATATACACAAAATTATTTTATCAAAAATTATAGCATTTCAATGTCAACTTGTGACTCAATTGATGAGAATGTGCAAAATGATAAAAAGTGATGAAAAAGTTAAGCATTTATGTGAAATAAAAAAATTAAAAGATGCAACAGTTAAACGTGTTATATCTACTTTTCCTAGTCTCATTGACTCTATTGGAAAAAAAAGTTGTTCTAAAGAGACGAATGAAGCATGACAAGCTATAACAATTGCTATAGTCAATAAAAATACTTTGGATAAAAGAATTTTAAGAAACATTAGTGGAATTTTAAACATGCATCCTAAAACATTGGTAAGAGCAGCAAGAGAAGAATAGGTTTTGAAAATGGTCCAATCAACCAATGTTGTAGTTTTAGTGGTAGACTCCCAATATCTGATATAAAATTGAATCCTGAAATCAAATCTTTGAGTGAAAAATATTGGCACTATAATACAATGGTATCATCTAATGATACAAATCTTTTTATAAGAGTGGGCTCCAAAAAGAATGATTCTCACCCATAACACCTATTAGACACAACCCAAATTAAATTTTATATAAAAAAAATTAGACAATGTTGTGTTACTTGGAAATATTACCCTTCGTTAAAGATCATTTCAAATATGTAAACCTTGGTATTTGAAAATCAATAAGAAATAAATATCTTTTTGTTGTAAAACACATGTTCAATTTTGTTATCACTCTGATATTTTTTGATATATACATTGTACTTTACATGATAACATGATTATGTAGGATTGTGGTATTAAAATGCCACCAACAACAATTAAGGAGTTTGTGGAAGGTTTATTTTGTGAAAGATCTAATGTGAAAATATTTTTTTTCAAGTTTGTAATGCCTCACCAAGGAACTATTGGAAACATAGGGTTAAATATGCATTTATCTCCTTTTTTTTAAATATAAAGATATTAAAATATCTACAAGTGCAATAATAACCAATAAGCATAAACAAGATGCAACAACAATAATCCTCAAATGAACATGCACAAGTAGAAGACTAAAATTACCAACTAAAGGTTCCATGAAAATTTCACACACTTAGAAAGAATGGAAAGACACATTCAAGCCACCACATGAGAGTCTAGAACACATACACAAACCTCATGACATAATACCAAACCATCCTCAATGGTCACCAATCAAGGAGAAAAGTTCATTGATGTAACACTAGTCTTGCTTCTCTCCCTAGCTTCCTCTAGGGTCTCCTAGGCCAATCTTCTGACCTACTAGGGTTCTTCAACTAACCCTATCCTCCTTACGTTTCTTCTGACAAGAACCTAATCCTTTCAACTAGTGAACACCAAAAATGTAGAAACCAAACTCACCATGCTCCTTCCTAGGCTTTTATGGGCCTTTCTTGCTCCATTTGCACAAATTGATCCAAATGGATCCCAAACTCCTCCATGTGGAAAGGTAGTCTTCAATATTTCTTATTGGAATAATTCCAATGTTCTAAAACAACTTTAGGATTGAAAACCTCAACTAGTTTCAATTTCCAAGTCAATTACACCCAAAAGAGGGCTACTAGCATTAGGCATAGTTAGGCTCCTTTTCTACAATATCTTGCAAAAAATCTTAACAAGTAAGAAAAATAACACCATACCCTGATACCCTTTTTCAATAACCTAAGGATTTTCTAGGTCTTAGCTTCCAAAGGTGTCCGTAAAGTACCTCCTATAAGCATGCCTAAAATTTAGGGTTTTAGGTCCTTTTCACAGTCTACACAAGAAATTGATTTTCTTGGCTTACAAAATGACTCATGAAAATTTCTCCTCTAAATTAGGGTTCCTCAAATCAACATACTACCTTCCCACAATTCTTTATTAAAGCAATTAATGCTTTCAATCTCTCCAAACCGCTCTGCAACTACTGGTGATCCCTAGGCATGCATATCTAGCTCGCCTAGGGCATCACCTTATAAATAGCTTCCATACTTTCTTGGGCCCCTCCTTCAGTATAAATAATTTACATAGAGTCACCTTCCATAATCCAAGAGCCCGTGCAAGTTCCATGGTGTAAAATGGATCTATGACCCCATTTGCATACACTACACAATTCAAACCAGTGACAAGGTAGAAAACTAAAAGATTTTACTAAAGCAACTAAAACTATTCAATTTGACAAAATACCACCACAAAAATTATTAGAACAACATAAATTACCAAAAACAAATCTTACATTAATAGATTCAATCCATTACAATATCAGATCCTCGCAAAACACAAAAACTATAACGGTTCTTCAATTTCACAGTCCGTGCACACTCTGACATAGACTTGCCAACCCTTGAAAATGCTCGAGGATAGCCTCTTGTAGTTGATAAAGGAGATAAAACACCGGTTTTAGATAGTTAAGGAGCTAATTCCTTCAAAGTTGCATTCTTGGAATAAATGTTGTCAATGTTGTCAATGACAACATTGACAACTTTTGCAACTTTTGGAATATGCTATCCAAACTTGGTCAAAAGGTGTCCAATATTTCCCAAATCACTAATTATGATGTTTAAACATGTAATAGGACCCTTAGTCCCTTTCATGGCCACATTTGGATCTAAATTCAAAAAAAAATCTAATAGACCTAGATTGGACTTATAGGTCACTAAGGACCTAATTAGGCTTCCTCACACTTTACAACCTACACACTAGGAACCACATATTCCTTTATTAACCTAGTTGTCTGGCTAGAACTACTACAATAAAAAACATAAAAAGAAGCCCTAGGTTACATTGCATCTTCTAGCCTACCCAGGTGCTCCTACACCATACTCCCCAACAAGGAAATCTATGTCACTCATGTGGACAAGAGATCCTCTGAAAGGCCCACCTTCTTGAAGTCTTCTTCTACAATCCATAAGGCCTCTAACTCTAGCCTATTCTACCACTGAATCAGGTGTTCCATGTAGACTTTATAACTTGTAATCTTCTTGACTCTGGAATCTATAATTTTCTCAGCTACCATCTATGGTTTGGGAGGCAATACAGTAGCCTCAACATCCTCATTGATTCCATGACTACCCTGACTAATCTCATCTAGTTTCCCTTTAAAATGGATTAAGTCCTGCATATTGAACACCAGAGATATGCTCAAGTCTAATGGTAAGTCTATCTTATAGGCATTAGCCCCATACCTGGATAGAACCTTCCAAGGTCCCACCCTTTTCATCTGAAGCTTTGTAGAGAAACCCTTCTGTAGCCTTGATTTGTTCAAGTGAACCATTACATAGTCACCTACTTCAAACTGAAATTCTCTCCTCTTGTCATCCACTTTGAGCTTCAACTTTTGTTGACTATCTTGGATTTGCTTCTTGACTTGTTCTTGGATCTCCATCATAGTATGGGTGAAGTCCTCAGCATGCTCACTTCTATACTCCATACCTCCAAGATTGCTGAGCTCACAAACACTCCTAGGGTGCATGCCATAAATTGCCTCAAATGGACTTCTTCCTGTCATTCTATTCTTACTGTCAGTGTATGCATACTTTGCTTGGGGAATGACTACATCCCAAGTCTGCCCATACTCCTTAGTTAGGCACCTCAATAGGTTACCCAACACCTTGTTTACCACCTCATTTTTGCCATGAGTTTGAGGGTGGTAAGCTAAACCAAAAGACAGATTGGTACCCAACCTAGTCCATAATGTCCTCCAAAAATGGCTCATAAACTTCACATCCCTATCTGAGACTATGCTCAAATGAAGACCATGAATCCTCACAATCTCTTTAAAAAAAATAGGCTATGTGGCTAGCATTATTAGTAGTCTTACATGGCATGAAATGCCCCATTTTACTAAATCTATCAACAACTACATAAATGTTATCATACCCCTACTTGGTTTTGGGTATACCTACAATAAAATCCATACTCACACACTCCCATGGCCAGTTAGGGATTGGTAGAGGTTGATACAACCCTGAATTACTCATTCCTCCTTTTTCCTTCATGCAAACAACACACTGCTCTACATATTTGGTGACATCTTTCATCAACTTTGGCCAATGGTAGAACCTTTGCACCAGCTCTAAGCTCTTGTTCATACCAAAGTGACCACTTAGAGATCCATGATGTTTCTCCTGTATGAGATTCATCCTCATAGATCCTTTTGGAACACATAACTAGTTACCCATGAATAACAGTCCATTTTGTAAATTAAAATCTAAGAACTTGCTATGAAAATTGTTTTGAAATTCAACACATACCTTATATGCTTCCCCAAAGTCCTCATCTACCTTGTATAAGTCTCTAAAAATATCAATGCCAATGTTATTTAGTTGGACTTCTTGGACTGTAAGTAACTTCTAGATTAAATCATTTGCCACCTTATTGAGTTGTCCCTTCTTATGCTTTATAGTAAAGGTGAATGCTTGTAAATACTCCATCCATTTCAAGTGCCTATTGCTTAGTTTCTCTTGAGTATTTATGAAGCTAAGAGCTTGATTGTCAGTAAATACCACAAACTATTTAGGCAATAGATAATGCCTCCATTTTCTAAGGGATTGGAATAAAGCATATAGTTCCAAATCATATGAAGAATATCTCTTCTTTTCCTCATTCAATTTCTCACTAAAGAAGGAAATTGGCCTACCTTCTTGACTCAATACCCCTCCTACTTCCATTCCACTTACATCACACTCAATAGTGAACAATTTCTCAAAGCTTGGCAATTGTAGGAAAGGTTGAGTAGTCACTTGTTTCTTCAACAACTCAAAGGATTTCTCTACTTCTATGGTCCACCTAAACTTAGTTTTGATCCCACCCTTAATATATAGTATTCATGAATGGTGCACATATCACACTAAAATTCTTAATAAACTTCCTAAAAAATTGTGCAAGGCCATGAAAACTTCTTACCTTTGTGGTTGTGGTAGGTGGAGGCTAGTTTAGGATAGAAAGAACCTTGTCTTGGTCTATATTCAAAGATCCTTTGGACACTACAAAGCCCAAATACACTAGTTATTTTTTAAAGAACTCACACTTTTCAAGGTTGATAGCCAATTTCTCTTCATGCAACCTCTTCAATACTGCCTCTACATGTATGATATTCTCCTCTCTTGTCTTGCTAAATATCAGTATATCATCAAGATATACAACCACAAATTTCCCTGTGAAGTCCTTGAGCACCTCATTCAAGAGCCTCATGAATGTTCTTGGAGCATTAGAGAGGCAAAATGGCATGAAAATCCATTCATATAACCCATCTTTGGTCCTTAATGTCATTTTCCATTCATCACCTTCCTTCACCCTGATTTGGTGATAACTACTCTTCAAGTCCAACTTGGTAAAGTACATTTCCCCTCTGAGGGAATCCATGAGATCCTCTATCCTAGGTATAGGGAACCTATACCTTATTATGATCCTATTTATAGCCCTTGAGTCTATGCATAGTCTCCATTTTCCTCTCTTCTTGGATGCCAACACAACCAGGATTGCACAAGGGCTAATACTCTTCTTGATCAAACCTTGATCCAAGAGTTCCTGCACTTGTCTAGCTACCTCCAAGTTTTGATCAGGAGTAAGCTTGTATGTTGCCTTATTGGGTAGATATGTCCCTGGCACAAAGTCTATTTGGTGGCTTATTACCCTCTTAGGTGGTAGGGTTGTAGGAGTGCCATCACTCACTATGTCCTTGTACTTCTCAAGAAATTCTTGCACCTCTAGTGGTAATGGCTCCTTCACTAGTTTTTCATCTTCCTTGGGTCTTAGAACAATGGCATACCCCTCACTCTCATCACCCTTGATATCTTTCACAAACTGCTTCCCACTGCACAACATCACATTAGGAGTCTTTGACTATGGTTCTTCATCTTCTAGTAAAGACTGAATTTCTAAAGTCTTCCCTCCTTTCTTGAAGGTGATGGAATTCTCCTTCCCATAATATACTACCCCATTATCAGATTTCCAAGGCCTCCCTAGTAGCAAGTGGAAAGCATCCATTGGTAGGATGTCACAAAGTAGTCTATCCTTGTATCCTGCAATTGAAAACTCAACCCATGTTTGCTCATTGACCAGTACACTTTGGCCTTTTTTGAGCCATGTCACTTTATAAGGATTCACATGGGGTATCTTGGCTAGCTTGAGTTTCACTACTGCCTCCTCTAAGATGATATTATTTGTGGATCTAGAGTCCACAATCACTTTACAAACCTTACCAAGAATTTTGCATCTGATTCTAAACAAGGCCCTCCTATGTTTGGGCTCATCCTTGATTGGTTGTCTTATCAGTACTCTCCTGAACATCAAGTTCTCTCCCATCTCTAAATTTAGATGGTAAATCTCAAGTGCTTTGACACTGGAAGTGTCCTCATGAACATATGCTACCCTTTTTTAATTGTTTTCTGTAGAAGGTTTTTCAGGACACCTATAGGCTGGATGGCCTAATTGCCCGCAATAATAACACTTCATGGTTGCAAAGTAAGAACTAATCCTACCTCCTCTTCCTCTATTAGGACCACCATGATTACCCATGCCTCTGTTATAGCCTCCTCTTGAACTCATTTCAGTCTACTTCTCTATCAAATTGTTCTCTCCTTGTGACCTTTTCTCACTACCTCTGCCTTGGTAGCCTCCTCTTTGACCCCTTTGGTCTCTTCTTGTACCTCTGTTATTCTTGAAAATAGAGTCACCCTTCTTCTTGTTCTTTTCCTCCACTCTTATGGCCAACTGATGACATTTTTTATTGTAGTTGGAGTCCATAGGATAATCTCCTCTTGGATTTTCCACTTCAATCCACCCAGGTATCTAGCCACTTTGATTGACTCCTCTTCTTGCAATTTAGACCTTAGAAACAATCTCTAGAATTCCTCAGTATATGTTGCCACATCTAGGTTTTTTTTTTTCAATTTTTGTCTCTTTCTATGGAGTTGGATTTCATAATCCTTCAGGAGATAATTCTCCTTCAAATTGGTCACCATGGCATTCCAATTTTCTATTGGTTTCTTTCCCATTCTTACCCTCCAATCCTGAAGGTATTTCCACCAAGTCAAAGATCACCCTCTGCGTCTAGACTTGGCCACATTAATCTTTTGGGCTTCAGTCACACCCTCACACTCAAAATGGTTCTCCATTCCCTCTATCCAATCCATTACTGCTTCAATATCCATCTTGCCACTAAAAAAAGGGATTCATTCCGATGCTTTTCCACCCAATGCTTTGATGGCCTTCAGGAATGGCTCTTCATTCAAGATAGGGTCAGGTTCCAGAATGATGTCTTCCCCAACAACTTTCTTTCCCCTATAACTACTTTCCACCCCTTCTCTACTCCTAGCTACTTCATTAGAAACTTCCTCAAGCCTCAACTTCATACCTTCTAAGGCTGCCTCAAGGAGTCGGTTCCTCTCCTTTTGCTCATCAACTTCCTTGGCTAATTATGCATTTGTCACCATCTTTGACTCTCCTACTGACTCTCCAGTAGCTTCTAACATGCACTAACTTCCCAAGTTTCTCAACTTGCTCTGATATCACTCTAATGTAACACTAGTCTTGCTTCTCTCCCTAGCTTCCTCTAGGGTCTCCTAGGCCAATCTATTGACCTACTAGGGTTCTTCAACTAACCCTATCCTCCTTAGGTTTCTTCTCACAAGAACCTAATCCTATCAACTAGTGAACACCAACAATGTAGAAAAAAAACTCACCATACTCCTTCCTAGGCTTCTATGGGCCTTTCTTGCTCCATCTGCACAAATTGATCCAAATGGATCCCAAACTCCTCCATGTGGAAAGGTAGTCTTCAAGATTGATTATTGGACTAATTCCAATGTTCTCAAATAGCTTTAGGATTGAAACCCTCAACGAGTTCCAATTTCCAAGTCAATTACACCCAAAAGAGGGCTACTAGCATTAGGCCTAGATAGGCTCCTTTTCCGTAATATCTTGAAAAAACTCTTAACAAGTCAGAAAAATAACACCATATCCTAATACCCTTTTTCAATAACCAAAGGATTTTCTAGGTCTTGGATTCCAGAGGTGTCCGTACAGTACCTCCTATAATCATACCTAAAATTTAGGGTTTTAGATCCTTTTCACAATCTGCACAAGAAATTGATTTTCTTGGCTTACAAACCAACTCACCCAAACTTATCCTCTGAGTTAGGGTTCCCCAACTCAACATACTACCTTCCCACAATGCTTGCTTGAAGCAATGAATGGTTTCAATCTCTCTAAACTATTTTGCAACTACTGGTGATCCGTAGCCATGCATCTCTGGCTCGCCTAGGGCATCACCTTATAAATAGCTTCCATAATTTCTTGAGCCCCTCCTTCACTTTACATAATGTACATGGAGTCACCTTCCATAATCCAAGAGCCTGTGCAAGTGCCACAGTAGAAAATGGATCTATGACCCCATTTGCATACACTAGCCAGTTCAAACCAGCGACAGGGCAGAAACTAAAAGATTTTACTAAAGAAACTAAAACTATTCAATTTAACAAACTACCACCACAAAAAGTCTTAGAAAAACCTACATTACCAAAAGCAAAGCTTACATTAACAGATTCAATCTATTACAATATCAGATCCTCACAAAACACAAAAATTGTAATTGTTCTTCAATTTCACAGTCCATACACACTCTAACATCAACTTGCCAACCCTTGAAAATGCTTGAGGATAGCCTCTTATAGTTGACCAAGGCACTAAAACACCGGTTTTAGAAATTTAAGGAACTAATTCCTTAGAAGTTGCATTCTTGCAATAAATGTTGTCAATGTTGTCAATGACAACATTGACAACTTTTAGAATATGCTATCCAAACTTGGTCAAAAGGTGTCCAATCTTTCCCAAATCACTAATTATGATGTTTAAACATGTAGTAGGACCCTTAGTCCCTTGCTTGGCCACATTTGGCACTAAAATCAAAAAACACTCTAATAGACCTAGATTGGACTCATAGGTCACTAAGGACCTAATTAGGCTTCATCACACTTTACAACCTATACACTACGAACTACATGTTCCTTTATTAACCTAGTGGTCTAGCTAGAACCAATACAAGCCAAAACATCAAAATAAGCCCTAGGTCACATTACATCTTCTAGATGACCATTCATCCTCCATGCATTATATATCTACATTCATTTTAAACCAAAATATGAAGTAAAACGGTTATAACCATATCACGCAGAATCAAAAATATGATTGAGTATACAAGAAATAACCCCAAGAACATAAGGAATCCAAATATAAATTTATTTTTTGTACAGACTATTAGGAAGTACCACTTTCTTGGATGTGCTAAAATAGTTTATAGATCTGCTAATCTCGATCTTACATGTGCTAATCTCGATCTTATGTGTTATTTTGGACTTCATATGTGCTAAAACATAATTCAAATGCACTAGATTGCCTTGTAACATTAAAACATGAACCAAAAACATTGTAAATGGTGTTTTCTGAGTCTGCCAACTGGGTAGGCATGTTGACACTAACATACAATTCAAATAAAAGGATTTCTCCACACCAGGGAGTACTTGATACAAAAATAAAGGCAATAAGCACTCTATAAAAATATAAATAACGCAATATAAACTAATCAATTGAACATGAACATCATATATATATA
>MU225208.1:104197-117741 GCA_018584345.1 Thuja plicata | reverse complement strand
CTTGTAATAAATCTCCATAAAGGGTATCATTTATAATCACAGTTTCCATATCATTCAAAAGAGGATTTGAAGACATACCTAGAATCACGTTTATTATCACATTTTCTACATTATTGTAAGGTGCATTTGAAGATGTAATTGCATTACTATCTATAGTTGTATTATCTTTCGCATTCACCTCTTTCACCCTTGCAACTTCCACATCCATGGTATCCTCCATGGTATATTTAGTGCTTGTCCCTTCAATTATTTTTGATGTAGATGCTCCATTATTACTCATTTGTCACATCCTCGCTCTTCCACCTCTTTGACGTTTGAAATTTTTCTCTTTCTCTGCTTTGATTTCCTCGGGTGTCATAACCTTCATATCCTTCCTCTTCTAATGTTGTTTATATCCCATGATTAACAATTGAAAAAAAATCATAACAAATGTTTCCAATGGTCGAATCCTTCCAAAATGTTCCAAGATGCTCCCCATGATTAAATCCTTCTAATAGTGAATAAAATATTTCATCAACAAGACAAAAAAAATAGTAAAAATTTGTAGAAACTGTTGTTGTTGACCATACATGAAAGTACATAGGTTGCTTCAAAAAATTTGCAGTAAATTTTAAAAGAAACAGTAAAAAATGGAATGGGACCGCATTAATAAAACACTGCCCTATTCCCTTTTTTAGACTTTTGAAGTTCAAAAAAAGGAACATGACCACATTTTATGAAATGTTAACCAGTTTCTTTAAAAATGACCATGTTTCATAAAATTTATAATCCACCATTGGGAATTGATTCATGTTTAGGTTTCACAAAAGGCTTGATAAACCGAACCATAGCCTTGGATCTAGTTTGACCCAAACCTTGGAATCATCTCAATATTCAAGAAAAATAGACACTTTGGCCAAATATCAGAATGCATTTTCCATACAATATATTGATGAAAAATAAACCATTACAACTAAGACTATGTAGATTCTAAATACATAATATCTTTACAATTTGGATTAATTTTCTATTTTTCAATCAATTTCTACTGAAATAGGTTTACAAACTTTAAATAAAATACTTTATTCTTATATTAATAGAATTTTTTAGTTCTAGGTTTCTTGAAAAACAAATTATATGATATCAAGATACATACAATTCTATACACTTTAAAAAAATGATAAGTTCAGGTCAAATTATGCTTGTCATACACGAGAGGTTTTAAAAGCACCACTATGTCCAATAAAAAATTTATAAAACTAATATTCAAAAAATTACAAAAAAAAAATTTCATCGATCTTCACTATGTTACGTACCATTTCCCAAAAGGATTCAGAGAAATAGTTTCATTTTGGTTAAATTATGCTTTTCGTACACAAACATGGTATGGTCTTGAAAAAGTGGCTTTGAAAATGAAATTTTTAGTAACCCCTATTGAACATAGAATTGTATTATCTGGGTATTCAAATAAATTACATATTTGTAAAGAATAATTCAAGTACTACAATTTCTATTACAGAATTTTTTGAGATCCAATCTCTAAGTGCTTCAAATGTTTAGGTCAAATAGGACAACTTTGAAAAAAATAGGAAAAACAGTTCCACTTTTTGGCCAAAAAGTGGACTCAACTTCTTGCTGGCACCTAGATACGAGATGGAAAGAGAGTTTCATATCACTGTTTCAGTTTGTGAACAACATTATTACTAAATAATATGAGGAATAGAGAGCTTGGCAAAATTTTCTAGTAACAAAAGTTCTAAAGTTTTTTATTAAGGTAAATTCAAGTTTTGAAGGGGCCCTGAAACCCTTTACAAGAAGATTTTGAGGGGGATCCACAACCCCACTAAGAAGAAAAGATGCAAAGAGTTAAGATTCACAATATAGCAGCCCAAAACTAGTAGACAAACAACAACTTAGAGATAAAAACAACCAAAGCACCAGCTGCCCAAACACAATACTTAGAGGCCAAAGCCTAGAAAAAAACAAGTCTCCTAAGAAACAAGATCCACGGGTAATTGAAGGCTCCCCAAGCCATAATTCTGGGTTTTAACATGGCTCAAGAAACCATCAATAGAAACCACCTCATAACGTTTATCATCTATAAACCAACTAGAATTATGGGGTTTAGTAAGGTTCACCATATCACTATGGATTTTAACTTGGCTCCCACAACCACCTTGGGTTTTGAAATGGCTTCTCAAACCATAAAAGAGATTTAAATGGCTCTCCAAACCATAAATAATAGTCTCAAGAGATGAAACAGAGGAAAACCAGCTGAGAAAACTTGAAGCCTCCTTAACCAAAAATAGAAAGAGGCAAGAACAAGCCCTTGAAAATATCAACATCCAACTAGCCAACCTAAAAAAAACTAAATGCCTTACCATCAAAGTAAGACCAATGTAAGGATAAATCTCCCACCTACCAAAAGAACTAGGATGCTCTCCCATCCACTAAACAAGAAAAAATTCATGCATAATAAAAATATAGCCTAGAGGCTGCATCACCGACCAAAGCAGGACCAAAGTCGCTTATAGGAAGGAAACCACAAGCTAAGCACTGCTGAGCTACAAGTGGTACCCAAACACAACAATTTTAAACTACCTTTCTGCCCTTCCTCAACTCCAAATGAGGTTCAACTTCTCCCAAGCAACCTCTCTCCACCTCAATAAAAGAGGCATTCACCTCCATAGAAAGAGAATTGGAATGAAGAGAGTGAAGACATAGAGAATGTAACCCCTATTCTATAAAACCACCTCTCCCTTGCACAAATTCTCCACCTCTATAGGAGAAATGTCTACCTCCATAGGGAAAAAAAGAGAGAAAACATAGAGCTAGAAACCAGGATCTTCACTACGAGCCAAAATCTTCACCTCTATAGAAGAAAAAATAACAAGTAGTAAGGGATGAACAAAAAAATCCCTGATAAAAAATAAGTCTTTGAAGCACAAAAGGATCTCAAAAGATGTGTCCCATAACCATTTCTATGCCACTAGCATAGGGAGAACCTTTACCATAAAAAACCATCTAACACCAAAAGTGGGCTAGCAGGGCCAAAGAAAGAGGAAGAGTTGGAAATACACCATGTAAAACACCCACCTAAATATTGAGAAGAGAGATCATCAATGAATAAAGGGACCTCTAAGAGATATGAAATATCTCCAGACCAATCCATACTAATGGCTACCACCACCAAATTTGAATCAATCTACACAATTTCTTTTCATAAGACGTCTAAAAAAACACATAATACTCCCAAGAGAATACCCACATCCTAGAGATGACATAATCATCAACACCAAGGAAGAACATGAAAATAAAAAGCTCCCCCCCACCCCACCAATAAAACCAAAACCAACACCCCACCAAACAAATGGGAAAAAATAACATCAAGGGAAAGAGAAGCCTCGAAGAGAGCTTGAAGGAGACAAGCCTCAAACAGAGGCACCCTAGCAACATCCACCACATAAAATGCTTCAAGGCTACACCATGGCTCTTCAAAAAGAATCTAAGACTCCTTTGAGATATGCCAAAAGAGAACTCACTCCCCAAAGATAACATTAGCCACAAAATCTCCTCTACCGCCAGCAACCAAACCCCAAGAAACCCACATAGTAAGGGCCCAAGAAGAAGATGATCGGCCAAAAAATATAACTTGGAAAGCCTAATTGACCTGCACCTTCCATGCAATGTATGACCCAATCCTTAGGCGCGACTCAAAAAAAAGGGGAAAAATACATTCTCCGCACCCCTGAAAATGATGGCAACTACTAATAAATGCATCTACCGAAAAGAGAGAAAGAAGGGCACAATGGACAGGGCCAAAGAAAACTCCAGCCAAAAGAATGGAACCACAAACTACAAATGATAAATTAGAGCCAATTCATGAAAAAGAAAAAAGAAACAACAGAACCAAAAACTTATACAATAGCAGATGTAGCCTCTGCAAGAAACACACAACCTACACAAATAGGAGAGGGCAAGAAAAACCGCTCCACCCACTCACCCATAGCCACAAAATTCCTACAAGGAGCGAGAAAAGACCTGCCTCATCTATGAGAGAATGAAACAAGATGATCTCCATCATCATCTTCTTCTAAATCTCCCTCAGAGGAGTCTATAACCACTCCATAGCCTGTAGACACCCTAGAAAGGAAAGGCTCCTTCCTACTCACGCACATTAAAAAAAAACTCATCACAAGAGTTATGGAGTTACTCTTGAAAATCTTATGAGAATATGAAGTTTCTTCTTATTTTCACGACATTTTCAAAGTTAGAACCAGTTTCACTCTCCTATATAAAAGTTAGAGAACTCAAGGGAAGTGAGAAGAGATTTATTTCTTATATGTTGTGTATTAGTTTAAGCATCTAATTAATTATTTATGATATTCTCTTCTCTATATAGTTTTTATCCTCAAAAAAAAGTATTTTTGTCCAATCAAATGGTTGTGAGTGGATTATGGAACTTTATCCTATCTACATACTGCTTATAATTTCATAATAAAGATAAAAGTAGTAGGAAAAATCACACACTTGATTCTCATTCTTGGAGGTCCTCAACTTATTCACTATTTGATAAATTTTGGCTGCATTTTGTGATAATCAACATAAGATATTCTCCCATGCATGGTTTGTACAAGGTCTAGTGGGGGAGATGGAGGGTTTTAAGGCTTTTTTTATTGTTGAGGGGTAGTATTTTGTGGCTCTTGTTGTTAAGTTTTGTTGTTGTTGTTGTTGTTGTTGTTGTTGTTGATGTTACTGTTGTTGTTGTTGTTGTTGTTGTTGTTGTTGTTGTTGTTGTTGTTTTTGATTAAGTAAAATAGGTTTTACAAGGTTCTTGAAACCCAAAACAGAGTTTAAAATCAAGCAGTAATCCTAGACAAAATGAAATAGAGTCTAAAAATGGAACAGGCCAACACAGGGCCAAAGTAAAAACTAACAAAGCTTCTAAAAAGAAAAAAATACAGGGACAACAAAAAGAACTAGGGACAATCAAGATATTTCCACCATCAAGTTGGTCACCTTGGCCTCAAGTAGCTCCATAGTAACAGCATAATTCTTGATCTTCTGGAGATCAGTCGACATATCGTTATCCTTTTTCTTCTTTGCACTGGCCCTATTCCTCTTGTCGGGAACCTGTTCTATCTTCTACTCTTTTTCCACACCCATATTGGCCACTTCAGTCCCATCGAGTTATTCTTCCAGTTTCTTGTGAAGACATGTTTTGCCATTAGTATGCAAAGGAAAACATTTTTGAAACCGTCAGTATCGCAAAAACCAAAAGATAGGGTTACAACAAACCGACAGACAAGTTCAAGGGAATCCGATGACATAGTGCAACCCGAAAATATTACAAGAGAACCCGATAGAAGAAAAATTGACAGAAGCAAACTCGATAGAAGTAAACCCGACAGAGGAACCTGACAAGAAGAATACTATGCAAACCGATAGAACAAATAATAGAGGAACCTTATAGACTATAGAGCATCCTGAGCACCAGTCTACTGAGAGACAGTTAGAATCCCGTGAAATGTGGATCTGACTTCAATGTAACATAAAACACTTGTGTTTTATATTTAGCTTTTTATTTATCTTTATATCCATTTCTTGAGGTACAAGAAATATAATTGTAATTTTTTTAATTATTCTAACTTATTAGAAACATGAAAACTAGGACATCAGGGTCAAGTTGTAAACCTTTGATGATAGATTTATCTTTGTAATACGTGAAACTCATTTAGGTCAATTCATTGTATAAATAGATAGGTAATCTATTAGAACACATGTGTGTGATGATGATTGTAGCCGAGAAGCACCTCTATGGATCAGACTGCAAGTTTTATGCAGAAGAACAGAAAAATATGAAATAGGTTATCAAGAACCAGATTCAAGGCTACCGAGCATAACAAAGGTATTGATCAACCACTATAGGGGATAATTGTACATGTAAAATTTAATGGATCTGTAATCAGAAATTGTAGATTGCATATACTCAGGTCATTGAATATTTTTGACTACATTCTAACAAGTGTAGAAAATAGAAGAAATCCTTGAGAAAGGTGGATTTAACAATCCTTTGTAAATATCTTAACTGAGTGCACACTAAAGAGTATTTCTAAAGCTCTTAACATAGTATACCTTAACTAGTCTCCACAAGATATTCCTAATAGGGTAGATCATTAGAAATGATCAAAATTGTAAGCCTTAACTGGCCCATTCCATTCTACAGATAGTGAAGCTTTGTGGGTTTCATCCCCACCGCAGTTTTTACATTCTAACATGGGTTTTCTGTGTTACCAAATTTTGTGTCATGTGTCTATACATTTCATGAATATTTCTATGAATTTTCACATGTTAATTGAATTTTGAATTGATATAACATACACAAAGATAGAATGGCACAAATGGTTGGCAATATAATGTATTGATTACAAAAAGAATTAAGGTTAAGTGATAAAAATTTTGAGGGTACTGATTCACCCCTCCCCTCTCAGTATAGACCATTCCATTATTTCCAATAATTGGTATCAGAGCTAGATCTCTTATTTGAAAAATTTTAAAGACTTAAGAGAAAAGATCATACAATGGAAAGGTACAAGCTAGACAAGAGTATTGATAATCAGAAGTTAGAGATACAGATCTTCTATGAACAATATAAAGAAGCTAGAATCAAGATGAGATAGCTGCATGAGGAAATAAAGGTTATGGCATCTCACTCTAATGAAACAGACTATCATGAGGAAGAGATACCTGATCTATTTGAGTCATCAAAATCTACATCTAGCAAAGCATCAAACACATATGAAGAAAGAATCACAAGTCTAAATGAAATAAATCAACATTTAGATAGACAAGTAAAATCTCTGCAAATCGGTCAAGAGACACAAATGGTAAGGATGATTGATGTCATGAAAATTGCTAGAAAAGATGAGCAATAAATAACACTAGCTATTGATGACAGGAGGAAGATCACTGAAAAGCTACAAGAGAAAGAGTCAGAAATACAAAGACTTACAGAACATCATCATGAGATCACTAATAAGATTATTCTTATGAGTTAGGAGGCAAACCAAATAAACATATAACTCATTGAAAGGATAGAAGCTATTGGTGAGCTAAGAGAAGAAAATGAAAAAATGAAGCATGAACTAAGAATTTAGAAACAACACAATGACATGATCAAGAGAGCTGAAGAAAACACCAAAAGGATGGATGATTTTTTGGATGGACAAAGAATAGTCCACAATAATATCGGACTAGGGTATACCGAGAATGGAGAATCACCATACCTAGCTAATCCAAAGAATGTCTACACAAATCCAAGACCAAGAAGGCAGTCATGCAATCACTATGGAAACCAGGCCACATATCAAATGTTTGCAAGAGAAAAATAAAAGGTATTCCTAAATCCACATCTACATTCATATGAAGTTGTTATAAATGTAACAAGAAAGGACATAAAATATATGAATTTCAATCTGAGGTGAAACAACCAAAGAAGGAAACCTACATGGAAAAATAATGTCCTACTTGAAAAATCCATGGGCACACATTTCTTGAATGCAGGAAGAAGAAAAATCAAGCATGGAAGACTAAAGAAAATTAAAATGGTTATCAACCAAAAAGAGTCAGTAACTCATATGTTTGGGACTAAAATACATGGGAAAGTTGCACAACATGTGGAAGATTTGGACATATAGCTGAAAATTGCATGAGAAAATGGATGAGAAAGTCTAGGAGCTAGACTAACCCCAGAATGGCATGCTTACACTCTCATAAAGTTGGTCATCTAAGCAAGGACTGCATAGACCGAGTGACACAGACCAACACTTTTCCCAATGGAAATACCATTGAAGACATCAGGAATATGAGAAACAAAATGTGGAGGAAAGCTACAAACACTCATGATGCTGGACCAAGCAATACAAATGGTGACACCTTATCCAATGGATCTAGTGACATCACCACCCCCACCTAAGATGAAAAAGTAAGTATGGAACTCCACTATACTAAGTTATAATTTAAATCAGTTCCATTATACATAGTTAAAATACCAAATTAGCATTATTAAAGATGCACTATGGTATTACTTGTTATGATTATGTGAATTCAATCTCGTCGGTCAATGTCTACCGAAAAGTATCAGTTAACATACCAAAGCTAAGTTGTCAAAGAATACCAAGAATTGTTGGTGTACATATGAAAACCAAGTAAATCAATGTAACCCAAGACTTGTCGGTAACCATGTAAAATGCATTGAAGACTTCGCCACTTAGCGAGCACCATCAGTAAACCTATGAAAGGTCAAATGAGTTGTCACTTACCCCGAGCTGAAAATTTAGTGTGTAACCCAAGAAACTCCATTTGCGACACCCAATAAGTGGGTAGAGCATTAAATGCACCACTTAGGGCACCCTCTATAAACAGGGAAACATAAGAGCTTATTATTCACTAGCGATTTAGAGTGAATAAGAACAGAAGAGAAGAAAGAAAACAAAGCAACCAGATTGCAGTGCACACCTAGCAGATTCACGACATTCAGATTCCAAATAACAATAGCTAAAAAAGGTTCAAGTAAGTAACAAGAATTGCCAAGCTCACTATTTTATTTTACGAAAAGATCCCTAAATTCACTAAAATGATGGAATCCTCTTCACAAGTTTCAAAGATCATGAACACTAAAGAGAAGAAGGCCAAACTGATCAAGAACACATGTGAAGAACCCAAGTATAAAATCTATCCAGAGGTTGCTTTGCAACCTGACGATGTTGGTGCATTTTCTGGAATACCACCTAGGGTTTCATTAATTGAAGATGTATGTTCCTACATACATTGCAAGATCATCGAGATAGGAGATATTGAATTTGATCAATCTTACAAGAAGATTTGCACAGGCAAAACCATTAAGTAGGAACACAAACACATTGAGGTCAAAGAGATGACTTGTGCCCTAATGTTCCCGAGGGAGTTCAAAACCGAGTGGATTCAGGCAGTGCTAAGAAGAGTGCACGACTAAAAGATGTGGCTAGATGAGCCAAAATTGGTCACAAGAGAAGTGATACATGTTGTGACTGGTTATCCTATAACCAACCAAGCCAAGGCTCTCAAATACCCTTCCTGTCCTGAGATAGAGAAGATGATAGGAGCAGTATGAGATAATAGAGGATTGAAGGGTAACACCATCTCGGATCTAGAACTCAAGTTCGGTGCATGTGTGATAGGATATAATATATACCAATCCAGTAGGCTAAACAAAATAACATGTGGAGTAGTTGACACTTCTTATAAGATTGTAAAGAAAGGTCTATAGTTAGATGAGAACATGGGGACAATCAGGTCTACAAAATCCAATTCATGTAAGTTCAGATCACTTTTAATGTGTATATTTTTTTACTTTCATAACTTATTTCCATATATAGGAAATGTCAAATGGGATACCACCTGACCACTGACCATACAAATCTATGAAATCATCATGTCACTAGGTGACAACTTTGTATCAGTAATGGATGAATACTTCACTGGATTTAAGGAAAGAATGCAAAAAAGAATGAGGATACTATAACAACTGGTAGAAAAGTATAAGACTAACATTTTCTTTATGGTGGACATCGATTACACTTATGTCAAACCAGCTATACTAAGGACAACATGGTTAGCACTACTTGACTATGAGGTCAACATAGATCAAGCCACCAATGCTATTGAAGCATTGATAAATGAACCAATGGACAAGTCACAACCTAAGTTTGGAACCTATGAGGAAGCCAAGGAAATAATTAAAATAGGCTTAGTTGTGAAGAATATTGACAGAAAGAAAGAGAAAATGGTCAAGACACTGAAGAATTAGTAAATGATGAGGAGACTGAAAAAAAGATGACACTGAGGGATAGTTACCCGTTGGTGAAGAAGAAGAATTGAGTGACTCATAATCTACAAATTTTGATGCACCTCCACCACCGCCAGCAAATAAATAAAGGACTACAGCTGTATCTAGGACTAGAAGTCATACAACTAAAGTTACAACTGCATCATCGGTCAAGAAAGGATAGGTGAGAACTTATAAAAGGAAGCCTCAAACAGGTCAAACATTAGAGTCTAAGAGGAGAAAAAGATTCATCGGAGCTAAGGAAGATATAAAATATACTGAATAGGATGAACAACCTGTAAAGAGTTAAAATCCTAAAACAATTGATGAAATTGTTGCATCAATAGGTGGCATATCATATCCTAAGGTTAGAGAATAGTTAATTCTAAAATCTAAGGATTAGAATAAGATTGAAGATGTTATCATTAAGGAAATGATTGGATATAAATATGTGCTATCCAACTTGACAAAATGATGCCACAAGAACTTCTTGATAGGATTTTAGCAAGGTGTTCATGTGCACTAAAGGAAGAAAAATAGATAAGGGAAAGATGCCTACTTTCAATTATTCCACCCAAGTACAAGATGTAAGAAATTGATGAAATGATGAACAAGCATTCACAAAAGTTCTTAAAAAAACAAGAGCCTACAAAGTATTGGAGGGAAAATTCATTAAGCTTGACAAAGAAAGTGATGATATCTGGAATAAGATCATCAACCCACCTAAGGAAAATTCAAGCTCCAAGCCACAATTAGCTCTTACCAAGGAGCCTCACAATGAAGAAGATCAGGCAAAACCAAGCCCAGAACACATTTTCATAAATAATGGTGAGGATGTTAATAAAGAAGCATTGAACACAACAACTAACAAGGATATGGACACTGCAGATGAAACATGGACCAATAACACTATCATTGATATAACTAGAGAAGATCATGTAGATGAGGTATGAAAAGATGAAGATGTCACTATTGTCCTAGACCAAACCAATGAACAAGACACAACTACAGATGCTAAACAGGTGAATATACCAGGCCAAATGCTACTATTGATACAGGCTATTAATATTATCTTACAAAAGGAGAAGTCACCCAAGCCAGATGCAAACATACCTGAAGATAAGGGAAATGATGAACATAAAGATACAACTAATGAACAGAATGTACTAGATGGAGAACCAAAAGGAACAGATGAAAAGAAAAAAGATAAAGGTGAAGAAGAGAAGAAAGATAATGCTACTCGTAAGGATACTGAAGGAGATGCTCCAGATAAACCAAAGGTTGATGTGGAGACGTCCACCCCCAATCGAAATGCAGATATCGAGAAGCAGGCAAAAGACACAACAGCACCAAAGCCTTCATCGAGTACATCTAACCAAGAAAAGGATATTGCTATGTTGCTACATTCAGGTACTTACCATACAATATCCAAGAAGAAGAAGAAGAAGAAGAATAAGAAAAACAAACTACAAGTTACACTTGATTAAATAATATAAATACCAAAATGTGATCCAACTACATTGGATTATGAATCTCTAATTGAGTATGGAGAAATATGTCAGCGAAGATCTATGTAATAAAAGCTTAGGAAGGAGCACAATGAATCACAAGTGCTACAAATGACAAGGGACATATTAACACAGATTGTTCTTGACATAGATGTTGATCACAATTCCCCAATCCTTAATCAACTTTCCGTTCTTACCAACGCCATCTGATCACAGAATGTAGATGCAGAAAAGGCAATTGAAGAATGAGCCGAGCAAAAGTACCAGTACAAATTAACTAAGAAAAATAGAAAATAAGTGACTAAGAATAAGGTAAAGATGCCTAAAAAAATAAATGAGTTACAACCTATCATTTCAAAATCAAACACCTTAATTCAGAAGTTAAGGACATTAGAGAAATTCCCTAAGGAAAATAGTGAAAAGATTGCACAACTAGATGCATATCTAAATTCTAGTGCTCAAAGTCTCTCAACAAATGACAATGCAATATAATTTCATTATGCAAAGGTAATGGAAGCAAAGAAGTTGAGACTTCAAATTCAAGACGTAGTATAAAAGTTTAGAGATGCATTAACCGAGCTATAGGCTCTACTGCTACCCAATCTTACACTATTGCAGCAAGATATGACAACGACAAGACAATTAATTTCCATCCCGAAGATATCTATCACCAACAATATCTATGATATGCACACGAGGATAAAATTGGAGCACATGGCTCTAGAACACCTACAAGAGAAATGGGAAAATATGATGGAGGACATGAACAACTCTCACTCCCACATTTTTGACAAGTTATAAGTGATTACAACTTTGCCCTTACTATAAAAAAGGGGGAAATTGATATGTTACAAAGAGGGAAATTGATAGAATACAAGGGGGGAAATGATATGATAAAGATGATAAGGTTAAAAAGGAAGAATAGTATACATACATATACTTATACTATACCGAAATATACAAAGGGGGAGTCATAAATGACAAGGTGAACACATGGTGTACATTACTAAATATTTTTGTATTTTACACATCAGTTTTTGATACTAATGTCAAAGGAGGAGATTGAATACATGTTTTTCCATTAGTGTGCAAAGGAAAATAATTTTGAAACTTTCGGTATCACCAATACCAAAAGACATGGTTAGAGAAAACTGACAGACAAGTTCAAGGGAACCCGACGACATAGTGCAACCCAAAAATATTACAAGGGAACCCGACAGAAGCAAACCTAATAGAGAAAACTGATAAGAAGAATACTGTACAAACCAACAGGATAGATAACAAAGGAACCAAACATACTATAGAGCATCCTGATGCACCAGTCTACCGAGAGATGGTTAGAATCCCGAGAAATTAGGATCTAACTTCCACGTCAGATAAAACACTGTAGACCTTATGGAAAGACATATTGTCAATTAGTGTCAAAACACTCAAGACATTCTGACTCGACCTGAGTGGGAAATATCACTCGAGTGACAGTATGACCCGATTAAAGATGTGGACCAGAGTGACAGTTATGAGGCCGACATAGGGTAAAAGCACAATAATCTGTCATCCTTTTATAAAGGAAACAGCTAACAAAATCAAATTTGTTCATCTTCAGTAGTATAAAAGTGACATTTATGTTTGGAATTTGAAGATGATGTAAACTAATAAAATATTTTAAAATGGATGAAGTTTATGATTAATATTTTTAATATTTTTTTTTAATATGTTTTGATATTTTTTTTTAATGTTTAAAGACAATTTTTCACTTGCAGAAACATACTAAAAATTAGGGGTCTAGTTCCACCAAAACATTATATGTAAATAAACATTTTTTCCCCTAATTTAAAAATATGTTATAGATGACATATATAGCTAGTGCATGAAGAAATAAAAATTGGTTTGTGACCTATATTTTCTCTTTTATAACAATTCAAATTCCAACTCACCTGAAATCGAGAGTTTTGATATCCCACCATATTTTTCATAACAAATCTATCCCTGTATATATGGAATCCTTCAATCTGTTGGGAGCAAGCTCAAACATGCAAACATTAGCTGGTTAGCGTATATATCATTTCAAGAAAAGCATGTAAGAGATCAAACTAACAACAAAGACACCAAATAACATCAGATTAAGCTAAAAATGAGTAAATAAAATGCACCCTAATCCACTCATTTTGATTTGCTTATTTAGATTATATGTG
>MU225208.1:61374-80010 GCA_018584345.1 Thuja plicata | reverse complement strand
TGCATTGCTTTCTCATTTCCATGTTATGTTAGGATTGTTAATCTAGAAGATTAGATCTTGATGTTGCATGTTTAAAAGACTCTTTCCAAAGAGCAACACACACACAATATACATTCTATATACTCAGCTATTCGTGGAGGTGGAAACCACCAAAATGGGGGTTTGACTGAGGAAAAACCCTATATAGCCACCCCAAAACCCCCTTTTTAGATATTTGCAGGTATAGGACAGAGAATCCAAGGCCAGATCTAGATACCCTTTTCAGATTTCTTTCAGACTGTGTGAACAGGGACACATTCAGAGTTGAGGAGGTCAAGTTGGAAAAAGTGGTACAGGGTCAACCTTTTTCATAAGACAGCATCGGAACAGAAAAATATTTATGGGTTTTGTTCATCTCTGCATTCTGGTTCGGTATCAACTATCAGCGTCTCCAGAAACAATCTACAGAGCTCAGAAAATGCATTTTTCTAGATCTACTATGTCATGAGGTAGGCATTTTATTACATCATTCTCTACATGCTCTTTTCCATCCTTTTGATCAATATAATTAAACGTAATATCCTGAATTTGGACATAGGATTTCCCTTCATTATACAAATCTTATTTAGGAGATCTAGGGCATTCAAAAACCCTCCAAATTTAGATCTTACATTTTGGTGAACCCGTAATAGACAACTCTTTCTTTTTTGTGTTAGATTTACATTTCATATTAGATCTTGCATGAACATAGAAATAGATTTCTTATTTTCTTGCATTTATATTTCACAAAAATATATAAAAATTATAAAATTACCTTTAAAAAAAAAAAATACAAAAACATTTACATTTTTCATGCTTGTAGTACTTTCTTGTGTTCAACATGTATGATTTTTATTTTGAATACTTTGATGAGGATTTTTTGGTACAAAATGATAGATCCCTTCATGAGGTATATGGAAGTGAGAATGCAAATGGTTCGAATGAGATCCCCATGGATCCTATTCCTATTTCATCCTCCTCCACAACTTCTTCAATTGAACTTTAGCATAGGATATATGCATGGTTACCTTCATATTCCTCTATTTGCAACATTGAGAAACCTACGACACTCTTTCCTAAGCCTTTGATGACAGTAAAAGGGTGTCCTCTGATGATAATTAAGGGTAAACCTAGAGACCCTTTAGATTTCTTTGATAACATGGATTCCATTTTGTATGCTTACCGCACACAAAATAATCCTCAACCTACTATCCTAGCAACTTTACCTCCTCAACCCGTGCTTCCTCCAACACCTAGGTTACCTTCTTCCTTTAAGGAATATGACTTAGTAGAACAGTTACGCGCTACTTTGGCTAAGATCTCTTTATGGGAATCACTTCAAACTTCTCCTACATATCATGAGGCATTGCAAAAAGCTTTATCTACTCTTCCTGCTCCGCCTCCTAACCAAGAGAATATTAATTTATTTCTGGAGTGCATGCATACTATGCCTTTTGTACCTCCTATTGTGTTTTTCGATGACGATTTACCTACTATTGAGGTGCAGAACCAATATGATGCTCTTATGGTTACTATCTCTATTAATCAGAGTATCATTCATAGAACATTAATTGATAATGGATCTGGGCTTAATGTTTGTAGCATGGATATGCTTAAGGCAATTAAAGCCGATCTTACAACTATTCAATCGGATAACATCCCTATTCGTGGATTTGACAATATTGCAAAGAAAACCTTGGGTATCATTACATTACCTATTAAAGTTGGTCATGTGCTTCTTTACAATCCTATCCATGTTATGCCTAGATCACTCAATTATAACCTTCTATTAGGAAGACCTTGGTTACATACTATGCATGTGGTTCCTTCTACTCTTCATCGCAAGGTTAGGTTCATTTATAACAATCTGATGTACACACTACATGCGGATGATGCATCAAACCCTTGCCTGAATGCAGAATATGCTAAGGTTCCTGAACCTATTCAACCAATCAAACAATTTGAGCAACCCCTTGAGGTTACACAAGATGAGACTCCATCCTCTTCCTTGACAGAAGATGACTGGGGAACATTGGATTTCAATCCTACTTTTATATGAGAATATAATGTATCGGATTTGGAATTTATGAAAGAAGAAACTGAGTTTGAAAAACAAGTCTTTATTCCTTCTCCGCTTTCTGAGGAGTTAAAGAGTAACTTTATTGTTGCTTCTCATAATGAAACAATTGAGACAATAAAACCAGATTGTCATGACATTGTGACATATACCACTCCTTTAACTCAATCCGATATGGCTATCAAGTATGGTTCTGGTTATCACTTACTCAAGAAATTAGAGTTTAGTGGGAAAGGTTGTGGTAAGTATGAACAAGGTATACAAGTACCCCTGGATAATGACGGTTGCGATTATACCTATGGATTAGGATTCAATCCTTATAGGTAGCCCTCGATTTTTCCTCTTAATGTTAATCATATTTGTGGTGGACATTTGAAATTGGTTAATTCATTTCTCCTAGACATGGATCAAAAACCTAGGTTAGATATCTTTCCTGAGGATGAAGCCCTCGCTGATTTTTTAGGGGCTTATCAAGATCTACCTACATTTCATCATAAACGAAGGAAATTTTATTGCCTCAACAATGAAGCCTATTTTGGAGAACATCACAAATGAGATATTTCCCCTCTACCAATAGATTCTCCCATACAAAGAAATCTATTAATAATTGAGACTATTGATGTTCAAGTGGATGAGAATGATGTTGAAAAAACAATCAAAATTGGGAAATGTTTGTATCAAGATGAACGTGATCAATTGGTTTCTCTTTTGCTTGAATATAAGGATATCTTTGCTTGGACATATTCAGACATGTTTGGTATAGATCCCGAGATTGTCACTCATAATATTGTCCTAAAACCAATGCTAAACCGGTAAAACAAAAGATTCGTAAGATGAATCCCGGCATCGCTTTACTTGTTAAAACTGAAATTGAAAAATTATTAGGTGTTGGATTCATTCACTCTATCGATTATTCTGACTGGATTTCCAACATTGTGGTTTTTTCTAAGGGCTAAAATAAAATAAGAACGTGCACTAATTTTTGTGATTTAAACCAAGCATCTTTAAAAGATGACTTCCCGCTACCTAATATTGACATGATTATGGATTCCACAGCAGGTCATGCATTGTTATCTTTTATGGATGGATTTTCAAGTTATAATCAAATATTCATTCCTATTGAGGATCAACTTAAGACCACATTTATTACACCTTGGGGAACATTCTGTTGGGTCATGATGCCTTTTGGATTAAGAAATGTGGGAGCTACTTATCAATGTGCCATGACTTTGATTTTTCATCATTACATTCATAAGATTTTGGAAGATTATGTAGATGATATCTTGGCAAAATCTATACAAAGAGAGGATCATGTGTTTATTTTAAGACAAAAATTTGATAGAATAAGGAGTTACAATATGAGGTTAAATCCTAAGAAATGTGCTTTTGGAGTTGATTCGGGCAAGTTACTAGGATTTATTATCTATAAACGAGGCATAGAAGTTGACACTGAAAAGATTGATGCTATTGTTCACATGCCTCCTCCTAAGAATATTTCTCAATTACGTAAATTACAAGGTAAAATACAATCCATTCGTCGCTTTGTTTCTAACTTAGCTGATAGGACTATTCCTTTCACTTCTTTACTTAAAAAAGATACTATATTTTCTTGGAATCAGGAATGCAAAAGATCTTTCGAACAATTCAAAGAATATCTTGCTAATCCTCCTATCTTACAACTTGCTCAATTCAATAAACCCTTTTATCTATATGCTTCTGCCACTTCCAATGCAGTGAGTGCATTGTTAGCTCAACATGATAGTGACGGAAAGGAACGACCAGTATACTATATTAGTTAGACCTTGTTAGATTATGAAACATGATATAATCAACTAGAGAGACAATGCTTGGCTTTAGTTTATGCTTGTCAGAAACTCTGGAATTACTTACTCAATGTTGAAGTCAAACTGATTGTTAAATTTGATCCCCTAAAACATCTTTTCTCCAAAATAGATCTTTCCGGTCGATTAGCAAAATGGATAATGTTGCTCACGGAGTTTGATCTCAATTTCATTCTTCAAAAATCAATTAAAGGACAAGCTTTAACTGATTATTTAGCTGAAGCTCCTTGTCCTCATGATAATACAACTATTACCTAAGTAGAATTCCCTGATGAGAATATACTTGCGATCAAACGAGATGATACTTGGGAGTTATATTTTGATGGCTCTAGTTGCAAGACAG
Organism: Thuja plicata; assembly: GCA_018584345.1. Taxonomy (NCBI): domain Eukaryota; kingdom Viridiplantae; phylum Streptophyta; class Pinopsida; order Cupressales; family Cupressaceae; genus Thuja; species Thuja plicata. Next base: position 75,731 of record MU225208.1, on the reverse strand, counting down.
GTTCTAGGGTGGGCATCATCTTGATCCCTCCTACAAAGAAACCCATTCCTCTATCATATAAATTAACTTTTCCTTGTACAAACAACATTGTGGAGTATGAAGCACTTATAGCTGGTCTACAAGCAGCTTCATCTCTTCACATCCAAAACCTAGAAATTTATGGAGATTCGCAATTGATTGTCGAGCAAATCAAGGGAGGTTATCAAACTAAGAATGATAAAATGGCACAATATCAAGATTTAGCTCTATATATTCTTTCACAATTCTCTTCTTACACCATACACACCTTACCGAGAAAGGATAATCGACACGCATACGCCATGGCAAGCGCGACTTCCTTGGTTTGTCTTGAAAATAATGATGAAGACTTTCAATTTACTATACACACTCTTAAACTCCTTGAAATTTTTGATAAGACTACTATTAATTATTGTAATTTGCATTCTGAAGAATGGTATTCACATATTTTTCATTTTCTAAAAGATAATACTTTTCCAGAATCAGCAACAAGGAACACACGTAATCATATCAGAAAGCTTGCATCCCGCTATATCATTTTAGGAGAAACCCTTTACAAGCATTCTTATGATGGATTACTATTAAGATGTCTTAACAAAGCCAAAGTACCTATGGCTTTAGCAGAAGCTCACTCTGGTTCTTGTGGGGGACATTTTGGTGGGAAATCTTTGGTTAACAAACTCCTTAGAATGGGATATTACTGGCAAATGATGGAACAAGATTCTTTTACATTTGTTAAGAAGTGTCCTCAATGTCAACAACATGGTAATTTAATTCATTCTCCTACTCGTGAGCTTCGTAATCAAGTTGCTCTATGGCCTTTTACCATTTGGGGTTTTGATCTTATTGGAAAAATTTCCCCAGCTTCCTCTCAAGGACATATGTACATTCTCACCGCTACAGATTACTTTACTAAATGGGTAGAAGCTATTCCTCTTCATTCTACTACTGTCGATGTTATCTGTGATTTCATCCTTAATCATATTATAGCATGATTTGGTATTCCTTCAACGATAGTTTCAAATAATGGTACATCTTTTAAGAATAAAGAAGTCACAAAATTCATGGAGAAATATCGTATACAACATAGATTTTCTACTCCTTATTATCCTCAATCTAATTGTCAAGCTGAAGCATTGAATAAGGTTATTGAACAAATATTAAAGAAAATAGTTAACAAACATGTGAAATATTGGCATACACATATTACCTATGCCTTGTGGGCTTATCGGACTAGTGTCCGTACAACCACTGGCACCTCACCTTACAATCTTATTTATGGAACTGATGCCATCATGCCTTTGGAATTGGAAATACCTTCTTTACGTGTTTCATTTCATGGGATCATTGACAAGGATACTCTCTGGCAACAATGATTACAAGAATTAGAAATGTTAGATGAACAATGCATAAATTCTTGGGAACACAGTCAAGCTTATCATAAATCACTCCAACAACAATATAATCATAAGGTGATTGAACGGAAGTTTTTGATAGGTGATTTAGTCCTATATGAGAACCAAAGAAATGTGAATGCTTTACCAGGTGAAAAAGGCAAATTTAGTCCAAATTGGCTTGGACCCTTTGTTGTAATTGACGATTTCACATCGGGTGCTTATAAAATTGCTGATATGAATGGTTTTCCTCTCAGGGAACCTATTAATATTATGCATCTCAAACAATATTATCCTTAATTTTTTCTTTCTTTCTTTATGTATGTATGTGTTCCTTATAAAATAATTATTTTATAAGTTATGTAAATTAGAATGCATTAATACATTTCTTCCTTCTTTCCTTTATTAAGTTTTATGCATGGATGAAAATAAAAGTAATCAATCGTAGAACTAATTGCTCTCAAAACAAAGTTTTCTTTATAAAAATTTTAGAGTTTGGTACATATGTGGCACAAGTGCCATATCTATCAGGATCTATGATGTGAGGCTGAGGATCTCAAAATGGTAGTCTATGAGTGACTCCTCGACATGCTCATCTCCTAGATCTGCTCTCGGGCTCTCTCTAGGTCGGCTGTCACTTTTTCTTCTCTTTCGTTGCACATCCTCAACTCTCACTGAACACATAGGAAGATATCTGCATATCTTCTGGGATCCCTTCATCCTACAAGGGAATCTCTCTCGCTAGCTGGTAGTCAGTAGGATAGGCATGTATCCTTCAAAACTTCAGATACAAAGCTCCTCCACTCCGCTACACTTCGTACAAAATTCAAAATATAAAACCTCTTTAAGTCTCTATTCTAATCCAAATCTTTATTCAAAAACATTCTAATCAACTATGTCATACCTGGATCCCCCGCTTGGGCATCACTAAAGGATCTAGATGGTGGGGGCATGGAATGATTTCTCTCTCCTTGTCCCCTTGATCTAGGCCTCGGTGGTGGTGTCTCTGTATGCACTCGAGGAGGTTGCTATGATCTCAAGGGAGTAACATGGATTGCCTAAACACCGGTCCCGATACTGTGGTCTGGGGGCATCTCCTCTACTCTATCCTCTACTCTCTCCTCCTCCATAGGATGTCCCTCAAGGGGAGGCTCCTCCTCATCTCCCAGATCCTCCTCCTCTCCTACTGGTATGTCCTCTCATCGGTGGTTCCTCTCTGGACCAGGATCACCTATGGGGTAGTCATCAAGAAAGATAGGATGGGTCCCTTGTAAACTCCAGTATCTAATATACTCTCTGCTCACACTGGCATAGGATAGCTTAGGATCTAACTCTATATCCTCTGTCTCCTCTATATCACTATCCACGATATCAGCTATTTTCAGTCGACGTATAGCGCTGGGTCTCTGATAGTATCTCACTGGGTATGCATACCGGGGTATTGCCTGAGGGACTCCCTGTATCAAACCAAATTTCCTCATCACCCTATCATAATAATAAGGCATCACGACATGCTGGGTAGTGCCCTCTAGTAGCTTTCATTGCTATGAGTGTCTCAACTGCTGTTGGGTATCAGGCCACTCCATCATCCGACAATATGGTCTCCAAATAACATCAGTCCCTGGTATACGTTCAAAGCATACCCTCCAATAGAGGATATCCCCATGCTGCCAGACACCAGCCACCGGATAGGCATAGGCTCTTGGTGTGCTCACATCTATCATCACAGGAGTACCCTGTGGTCGTGTGCATGCATAGTGCTCAAACATCCACACCTGTAGTAATGTGCACACTGTAAGACTCTCCCGCTGAAATCTCACCAACTGACTCAACTCGTGATAAAGATGAGCCAACATGCTACGGCCCCATGAGACAATGACTCTGTCACTCTCCATCCTGCATATGAGATGTGTGAATGGTGCTAGAAAAATTGTACCCTTTGTGTTGGGCACTATAACCAAGGCAACAATATAAAGCATCACCCTCTGTACTAAGGGTGTCAGACCTGCTAGTATGGCTGCCAATGATATCTACTATGATTGGGTCCTCGTCTATGCTACCCATCCCAAATAGTACTCCATATCTGAAAAAACCTCAGATGAATCCCATGGACCTCTCGGTCTGACAGGCTCACCTCAGACTGGAAGCCGCAGGATCCTATACACATCCTCCAAAGTGATGGTGATCTCGCCTGATGGAAGATGAAACGATTATGTATCCTCGTCCCATCTCTCTATCATGGCCGATATCATCGACTCATGAAGCCTCAGCTATGGTAGATCTACCACCCAATATAGTCCCACATCTCTTAATAACTAAATCTCCTCTAGCTATAGCTTGGAGACACTCCTTCTGACAGATAAGAGTAGCCCTCTGAAGGGATGCTCTCGTAGACGGACTAGATCCTGCGAGCACATACATGAACCATATTAGACCTTCTGAATTAGATAACTTTAAAATCTACCTAACCTAGATAGGGTCGACCTTATTAGGACAGGGTCAACCTTTATGGGTCAGGGTTGACATTTAGGGGTTAGGGTCGACCTTTATGGGTCAGGGTCAACCATACTGGGATAGGGATAACCTTCTTGGATCAAGGTCAACCTTACCTATAAAAACATCAAAATTTCAATCACAAATACTAAAAAAATAGGCACTTACCTCGGGCAAAAGCTGTCTACCAGCTAGGCACTCTTGCAGGACCTCTATGTGGCTTGCTCAAAACTCCTCTCTCTTTGGCATCCTATCTCCTTGCTCCAACTCTATAAATGGTAAGAATGAGGAGGTAAGTATCTATTTCTCCTATTTATAGGCTATAAATTAGGGTTTTTCTAGGGTTTCATCTTGAATTATTTAGGTTAAACTCGAATTTTCCTTCTATATGCATTTAGATAGACATTCACTCTTTTCATCATAACTTGAGTTTGGTAGCTCTATTTTTAGTGCCGTCAAAAGTGTTTGAATCATGATTCAGATACCTAATCTCTTGAATTAGTTTTGGAAAGTTTAGGAAAATTCTAACTAGTTTAGGAAAGGACTTTTCAACATCTTTCATATTCAGTATATAGACCTCACCTTATCACCTTGTTTCACCTTCCATGAATTAGTAAACCAAATCAGGGGGGGCATAAGGGTCTCTATATACTTCTCAAGATCATCATAGTAAGATCTAGGTGTTCTTTGGATTTTCATTAACCTTGTGTGTTGCAGGATGTAGATACTAATGGTTTCTTGCAGGATCTTCACATTGAGGACTTGGCTATATCCTTTTTATACTTTATGATAATTTCTTACTTTAGCTTGCATATTCACATAGTATCATATCTAAGATAAAGTGGGGGATAAATATATCATCTTAAAATGGAAGCACTTCCATTTGGATGAGTTTAGCACCCTTGTTTAGTATGTTTGCATAATAGATTTGCATGTTTACATATTTAGGTGAAATTAGGGTTAGGATCTTATGGATCCTCCTAGATTTTTCCTCTCCATGGCTCTTCTTTCTAGGTAGGACCTATGTATTGGTCCTCCTAGGCCTCATATTACTCTCTCTCCAGGCCTTTTAGGCCTTGTTACCACTCTGACTCATTCCCCACCTTCTTAGGTCTCCGATTGACCTGGGAGCCTTTCTGTCACATCCTGCTGACCTACCTGAAAACTCAGGACACAGTCGAGGTCGACCCTGTCCTAGGATAGGGCCGATGTTGACCCTATCCTAGGTCCTATCCCCTAATAGGTTTTGGTTCCTATTTCCAAATCTGGAGCTTATCGGGGTCCAAAACTTGAAATAGGTCCCCGAGTTCGGATGCAGAAGTGTTTTCTCCGATATTAGAATTAATATGTTTTCTCCTTAGTTGGAAAATGTGATTGGACCATGATTCAAGGTGAAATTTGAATTTGGATCCATTGCATTTCCCTAGGAGACCTATATTGAAATCTCTATATAAACACTCTCTTTTTCCTTCATTTGATCATGAAATGAGATGAAACAAAATTGGGAGATTACATGATGGAATGATGAGGCAAGCAAGTAAGAGGATGATATAGAAGGACAAGCTAGGAGGACATATCATCATTTTCAATCAAATATTTCTTCAAAGACAAGTTATTGTAGATCTTCATTGAAGCAAGAAGGCTTTCTTTTTAGATCTACCATCTTCAATATTCAAGCATTCAAATGACATTATCATGGGGTAGCAATTACAGAATGTGAGTTGATAGGAATACTTTAGCCTTGGGGGCTTGGTATGTTTTCTTTATCATATTCAAATCTATGCATTTCTTTCTCATTTCAATGTTATGTTAGGATTGTTAATCTAGAAGATTAGATCTTGATGTTGCATGTTTAAAAGACTCTTTCCAAAGAGCAACACACACACAATATACATTCTATATACTCGGCTATTCATGGAGGTGGAAACCACCAAAATGGGGGTTTGACTAAGGCAAAACCCTATATAGCCACCCCAAAACCACCTTTTCAGATATTTGCAGGTACAGGACAAAGAATCTGAGGCCAGATATAGATACCCTTTTTGGATTTCTTTCAGACTGTGCGAACAGGGACACTTTTAGAGTTGAGGAGGTCGAGTTGGAAAAAGTGGTACAGGGTCAACCTTTTTCATAAGACAACATCGGAATGGAAAAATATTTATGGGTTTTGTTCGTCTCTACGTTCCAGTTTGGTATCAACTATCAACGTCTCTAGAAAAAATCTATAGAACTCATAAAATGCATTTTTCTAGATCTTCTATGTCATGAGGTAGGCATTTTATTACATCATTCTTTACATGCTCTTTTCCATCCTTTTGATCAATATAATTAAATGTAATATCCTAAATTTGGACATAGGATTTCCATTCATTATACAAATCTTATTTAGGAGATCTAGGGCATTCAAAAAACCTCCAAATTTAGATCTTACAGGAACATATGATGAAGCAAAAGATAGGATTTCCATAGAAATTGAAATCCCTAAGATATTGAAAAGATGAGAGACAAGGCTTAACAAATTACAAAAAAAGTATGGCAAGACCTTGGACTCCCTTGCCAGCACTGAAGAGGAAGATGTTGAAATAAAGGATATCCAATCAGAGGAAGAAACTAAAGTTGAACCTCCTCAGAAGAAGAGGAAGGAAACACCTAAACATAAAAGGCCCCTACCCCTATTCTCACACAGAGAAACTCCAAGAGAAAACTTAATTTGGGTAAAAATAGTGATGATAAAGATAAATAAGATGATAGTGTGGTGTTCAAGAAACTACCACCTTCACTTGAGTAGAAGATTAAGGCACTTATAGAAGGTAGAGAAATGAGCTCTGTAAAATCACTTAACTACTCTTCTAGATCAAAAGAAGAAAAGAAGAAAATTGAAGAAGCAATTGTTGAGAAGATGGCCAAATAGAAATATGACCCTTCTGAGTTGAAGAGTTATATGAATGAAGATTTATGAAAGGAAATCTTTGTCCCCTGGTCAAATTCAGTAGGAATGGAAAAGGATATAAGGGAAGAGACACTTAAGCAAGTTATGCCTACAATGAAGGGCAAAGAAATCAAGGAAACTCTGAGAAAGTATGAAAACAATCATACACCCAGATTCAGAACATTTCAAAATGTGAACAAGAACATTGAAGATGTAGTGAAGCTAGCCACATTAGTGTGAAAAACAATCTTTGAGAAGAAATTTGATGATGATAAAACAAAGATCTCGAGTACATATCAGGAGGATGATACTCTACGTGATGTATAGACTATTGAAGAGTCAGATGCTGAACAGATAGAAGTTGAGGTAATGGCATCATTGCCCTAATCTCCAAGTTTGAACATCATACCTCCGAGAGAGGACAAGAATGAAGAACCATCATACCAAGTAGCAACCGAGCAATAGGCTCCAATCAATACGGAGACAAGCATGCCTGAGTCATAGAAGGATAAGGTAAATGTCTGTACTGCCAGTATTGATTCATCAGTTCACATTAGTCCAACAATTACACCATCATCTGATGCAGTAAAGGTCAATGACCTACTAGGACTAAACATTGATAGCAAGGTTGAGGAAAGCAAAAGCAAGGAACTTATTCCTTCCCTGAGTCCCAAGGTAAAGGGAAAAGAAAAGTTAATAAACATTGGTGAGATTGATCTTGATATAGAGACTGTCATTCCAAACTGGGATCAATCTAATCTTTCTGAAGAGAAAATGGAAATTTTGGTTGATCTATGGACGAAAAGAGCTACACAGCAAAATCTCAGAAGGGAAGGAAAGAGGAATAAGGTACTCATAGACATCAAAAGCATATTTGTTGATGCTTTATAGAATGAGGTCAATGAGACTTAAACAATATTGGATCACCTTGTTGACATTGTCCAAAACTTCAATATAGACATGAATGGTTAAGAGAAGGCAGAGAAGAAATTTGAGAACAAGGTTCTTGAAAACATTGCAAAGAAGATTGCAATTGATTAGGTACAACTAACAAATACCATCAACACTCTTGAAACCACTGTAGCCAATGTGGTTGAATTATTTGTAAAGTTGAGTGACTCCTCCAACTTTACCACTCTGATCAAAGATAAGTTAGAAAAGGTTGACAGTGACATAAAGGAAAGTGCAAAGCTATTAGTAGCTAATCCAAGCACCAGTTCAGATCATTTCTTAAAAGTCAAGTATCTAACAGGTCTTCAGGCTGAATTATTGAAAGAAGAAGCAAGAAATAGAGAGTTCCTCACAGCCATACAGATCTAGCTCCTACCCCACAAGGATAAAATGTGTTGATGGGACTTTGTGGCTGGGTCCGCCAATAGATGTAAGTTGTCACTAGGTACTGGGGTACCAGCCAACTTTGCCTATAAAGGTTGCTTAGGGAATAAATTCTCTGGGCCTTCAAGAATGTGAGAGTCGGGTCTTGATAGTGCAGGAGCTAAGTTGGGAGTGTGATTGTTTTGTTTAGGGGGATAGCTGGTTTTATTGGCTCATATTCTCTGGGGATTTAGGCAAGTTGGAATTTCCTGCAAGCACGCATTAGTTAACCAAATAAAATTCAAAAGATAGGCTAGGGTTAGAAGTATTCCATCTACCTATAGTCATGCAAATATATTTAAAACATCAACCATACTATAACATACTACACTAAAATATTGAATGCGCACAGAACCAATAGTTCATAAATATTCAATAGCAAGGGGAAAATAAGGTCGTTAATCTACTTTAAAATATCATAGCAAGGGACATTAGAAACATACAACACAAAGAATGTTAATCCAAAAATTAGAACGCTAACAACATCATTGCCAGAACTCTTCCTTCTTCATTAACAGGTTTTCCAGTGAGCATTGGTGCGTACAATAATGGCTCCAAGGGAGCATCTATGTACTGAGAACTTATAAGAACTAAGAGGCATTGAGTTCTAGAACTACAAGAAATGAAATGTTGAAATGCTATAGCTATGGACTGCAAAATCATCAATTTTGCTGACCCTTGGAATGAGGTCAGACTTATTATTTTTACGCTGATTTTCCCTAAAACTTACCTAACTCAACTTTAGACTCAACAATAAAATATAAAATATGATTTTTGGTGGTTGTACTACCTACACCATGCTACAAAAACCTCGAGAAGAATAGAGGCCTGACGTGTTAGAAGAATGAGACAAGAAAAGAGGTATGGAAGAATCAGCCTCAAGAAGAGAGCCAGAGGGAGAATAGATGAAATCCAATCCCCCAAGGATCGAGGCTACATGCCTCATTAATGTAAAAAGTGGCTCACTATCTCCAATGTGCCAGGTGTTATGCTAGATCGGCACCTTGGGAAGACAACCTGCCAGAACCATGCCTCGAGTTGACGTGCCATGCTGGGGTCACCTGCTTTTTAACACCCTTATTAACTTTGTGATAATGACTGATCGTCTCCAGGGAACCTAGCCATGGGTCACCAAAAGAATACCAAACTGTGGACCCAGAACTCTAGGATCTGGGAGCTTATGCTCCAAGAATAATAAATACAAGATATGATCCGTTGGTGAATATCTCCTGAATCCAGAGAACCTTATTGTTCCTTAGTGTTATTGAACATTTCCAGGAGCTAGGTGACTCCATCTTCATCGATGTCTCTGAGGCTTTCTTAGAGGTATTTATCTGCCTCCACCTATTCATCCAGATCTGGAGTTTTTTCCTTGAATTCAGTGGCTATCTTTGTGGCGTCACGACCCCGGAGCACCATGCAAGATATACGGAACATTGCCGCTCTGTCAATTCCTTCCGGGGATTGGTATTGACCTTCCATAAGCTCATCAAATTTCCCTATGACATACTCCTCTAGAGTAGACATCTCAGTACTAAAGGGATCAACTCCTAAAACCCTTGTAATGAATGCCTTGTATAAATTCAAAGAATAATCATTCTCTAGCACCTTGTCCTACAGGGACCCTACCAGTTGCTTGGTTATCTCCAATCTAAGATCAAGTCTAGAGTGTTGGGTCTGAACATAATCAAAGGAATCCTCTCCCAAAATTTGAGCTTTGCAGACAATTTCCTCCCCGATGCTCATGAGTTCTCCTAACTTGCCTATCCAAGCCTTGTATTTATTGACCTCTTCTACCCAATAATCAACCGCATGCACTTTCCTTTTCATACTCCTAAGAGCATTGATGTCACCCTATAGGAGCGTTGCTCTAAATGAGGAAGCTTCCAGAGGAATGGCATTGATGGGTTGGGAGAGATCTATCAGAAGTCTGACAAGATTTGCGTTCTTCTCTTTTTCTGCCCTAAACTTTTGGGCTTCCTTTTCATAGCAGGCTTCTACCGTCTTGGCTACTTCTTTTAGCAGGTCTAACTCACCCTGCTTTCCCCTCTTCCCTAGAGATATCTCCATGATTGTATACTCTTTGGCCTTTGTTGTCACCACGTCTACCTCTGGGAGAGGTGTTGCGACTATTGCAATTGTATCTCCGCCCAGCCCAAACTAGAGGGTATGGACTATATGGGCTTTCTTTGCCTTGGGGGGATATTGCACTTGCACCATCATCTCTGCCAAAGAGAGATGGGCCTTGGCCAGTGCTGGGAACTTCCTTTTCTTGAATCCACTAGCCATTGTGGTGGTAGGGGTGGTCTTGCTACCAAATTTTGATCTTGTGAATCCCCTCTAGGGTTTTGTGGTGCATCCCCAGTATTTTGAGTCTCTCTAGACTCTTTTCCTATATCCTTGGGTCGATGAGCATCATCCACCTTAGTTGCATTAGTATCATCTACCCTGGTATTCGTGTCTTTAGTAGCATCAGATTCTACATTTGTTCTTGTTGTTGTTGTTGTTGTTCTTCAGCCTTGTCTAACGGGATGTTCTCTCTTGTTAGAATATCTTATGGAGGCGGGTGAGTTATTTGGCCAAAGTTTAATAATGCGGCCGCTGAAACTACCTCACCGAATGTTAACTTCTTTGGAGGAAGCATTTGGAGCATGGTAGCTGAGGTTATGGTTGTTCCTGAAGGTCCAGTTCCTTCAATTGATTATGGTTGCTCATCCTGTATCTGCTTGTCCTCCATGGTGCTTGCAACCTATATCTCCGGTATGTCAGAGATGTCTGTCTATTCAAGCTCATTTTCTAGTTCTACCAGGACTTCCTGCTCTCAGGAAACTTCTTTCTCTGGGGTTTTCTTGTTAAGAGGGATCACCAATTCCTCTTGGGTAGCTATTTCTTCTACTACCTTCTCGATATCCCCATGTAAGTTCACTAGTTCATCTGTCCCAAATAGGTCATCAAAATCATCGTGCGGAGGGGAGTTTTCCAGGGGCTCTTCGGCTTGATTATCCATCTGCGAAGAGTCTAAGGAGACAATATGTATTTCAGGGATACTAGGCATCCTGAGCTCTGACTCCACCTTTGGTTGAGGATTAGTTGTCCTTTTCTATTTCCTCCTTGTTACCAATGGGGGCCCTGCATGCAACATGGCTGCTCACTCTTCTTTTGCCCTGGTATCTATTACTTAGACCATTAATGCTACAAGTGAAGGGGAAGTGGGAGGGCAGACAAGTCCAATCATAATGGCCGGGGTGGCCAGCCGAGTGATTAACTTTTATTTCATTTGCTGGGAGGCTGCCAGCATTTGCTAAATTTTATCCACTGTGGGAGTGGCTGTCGGGACTTGAGACGAGGTCCCTACCTTCCTCTTTCCTCTGTCCCCACCCTGTGATAAGGTTCTGGCCCCAAAAGTTGAACCCTCCACAAACAGGCCAACTTTAGGTGTATTCCTTAGGCATGCCTTCTTGAAATATGCATGACTGCGCTTGATGATGTCATGGGTGAGGTCCTCTATTGTTGGTCCATCCTGCGTATCCCAATCCACTCGAGAGAGGGCCATTTTATCTACTCCTTTTTCTTTGTATTGTGGGTCTACTGTGGACCCAGTATCTAAAAAGTCATCTGGGAACTTCTGAAGCTTGAGCCTCTTCATCATTCCCATCATCATCCGGATGAAATGCTGGTTCTTGACTTCAAATTCATCCTGACAGTCTTCCCAAAAGTCTTCCATGTGATACTCGTGGGGCTCTGATGCCCAGGGAAGTGCCATTGCTATTTTTCCTAGCGGATCAAAATTATTTCACTCTACATAAAACTCTGATAGTCCCAGACTTTTGAGCTCATTGTCTGCCTCTTTTGTCACGGCCAGACTGCAAGAGTAGTTCCCAAAAGTGATTGGGAATAGGAAATTCATCACCTTATTCACTATGAAGAGGGCGTATAGGTGCAGGATCTGCCTGCAACATTCTAAAAGGATTATTTTATCCCCACAATGTTTGGGCAATAAATAGGGTTTCCCAGAGAAGCCGGTCGCCCAAATGTATGTATGTTGTTGAAATTGAATATAATAATGGCCATAAGTTCTGACCAAGTCCATCACCTCCTTGGAGAGTTGGTATCTGGCATCTTGAGTAGGTGTGAGGAGGTTATAGTAGATGAAGGCATCATAAACCTGGCTGAAGCTGAGGAAACTAGCCTCCCATTGGATCTGTGAGAAATAATCCCAGGGAGCATTCTGGCCCAGGCTAATCCCGAGTACACCTGCTGTAAGTAATCCATTTTTGATGGGGCATTGTTGTGCCAGATCCCATAGAACATAAGACATCATGTGAAATTTGGAGGATTTTGTGACCTGGAGAAATTGGGAGTCCACATGATTTGCAATAATGGGGTTGTCTGAAGACCCTACATAGTGCGATAATCCCCATCTATATGCTTTCTTTCAATTCAGTCTGGGGGATTTCAAGCTTCATCTTCTCAAATTCTTTCCTTGGCACCTTAAGCCATTTTTTGTTGAGGTACTACCATGTCATGTGTTCCAATTTCTAAAATTCTTCCAAGGCCAGAGCTTGGGTGAGGACGGTCGCATCATCAAATTGGGGAATTCCTAGTCCTACCTGAAAGGTCGCGGCATCCAGAGACACCATAGGAGTTTTTTATCTGGTGTGGACTAAGACAGAAAGCATGAAATCTCAGATGATGGTATTATAGTGTCCTTCCAGAGTGAGAATGATCTCTAGGGCTTGCACAGAGCAGGGGAAGCAAGCAGCTTTGAGGATCCTAGAATTGTCCACGTTGATAGCCAACGGATCTCTCACCATTTGTTGTATGAACATCATCTTCACTAGGGCCTACATTTCATCCCACATTTTGACACTAGTGATGGTGATCAGCTGAAGTTTGGAATCAATCTTTGATCTCGCAATGGTGTCTCCCTTCAGATACTTCATTGTCAATGGGATTTTTTCTAGGGCCTTCTCGGCCTTTGTCCTGACAGCTGCCTAGGTGGTAGTAGTGGTGGGGAGATCTGGACTCCCAGGTGGAGATGATGTAGAGGCTTCTGACATGATTGATGAGTGGTATTTTGGCAACCTGAAAGGCAAGATGACCGTCAATATTTATATAAAATAAAGCATTCTTCCAGATTCTAGAGATCTTACCATCGCATCAAACCTGTGCCTGAAAGAATTGTTAGCTCATGTCAAACCTTGAAAAGAGATATACATATGAAAAAGTGACTTAGGACTTGACCTCTTCCCGGACCTCTAGGGATTCCAACACATGTGATGAAAATGAAACAAAGGACCAAATGAAGACCTGGGACCCAGAGTCTGGAAAACTAACTGTTACTGACAGGACTGAAAATGAGTCATATTAGGCTGACGTGGGGGTGTCACATGGCCATGTAGTAATGTGAGTTATGGCATTTACATTGAAAACTTTATGAACACATGAGGAAATGAATTCCATTTGGGCTAGAATTGAATGCATGTGTGGGAGACTTAACCTGTCATTGAGACTAACTTGACGGAGGAGAGAGAATACCGCCATGGCCAAAACTAGAAAGGTGCAGATTTTGAACCAGATTGATGTCTCTCTTGGACTAGCTCCACATTTGGGGTTCCTGATGCATGGAGCACAACAAGCTTGCCACTAGGAAGAGTGTATAATATACAAGAAATACATAGAGTTGAAGCACAGGTGAGGGCCAAAGCATGACTCACAGGCTAGCCTAAAACTGACATATATACAAATATTTACACAAATTTATAGAATATACTAAGACACCTAAAACTACTCTACAAAAATGTACAAAATATACATTAAATTATAACTGCACAGAGGGTAGACAACCCTTTGGTAGAGCCAACCCACCAATAGGAGGTGACAGGAAAGCCAACTTGAAAGGCACAGTGAAACAACAACAGAACTGATGGGGAGGTCACCTTTCTCCTAGACTCCTACTCTTTGTTAGGAATCTCACTTTGGACCCTATTCACTTCAGGATCCTCTAGACTCACACTTGAGCCTCTTAGGGTTACTCACAGACCCTAACCAGAAGGATTTCTATACTCCCTCTCTCCTAGGTTTCCTACCCACCAAAATGCTTCACTCTTCATCTTATCTTGCTCTCCATGACTGAATAAAGTCAGTCA
>MU225208.1:26460-55588 GCA_018584345.1 Thuja plicata | reverse complement strand
GAATTTCCACCAAGTTAAGGCTTCTCCTCTCAATCTAGACTTAGCAACTTTCACTTTCTGTGCTTCAGTCACTCCTTCACAATCAAAATGATTCTCCATTCCTTCAATCCATTCCATTACCAGTTCAAAATCCATTTTTCCAGCGAGTACTGGTACTCCATACAATTCCTTTCCACTTAGTGCCTTGGTAGCCTTCAAGAATGGTTCTTCTGGCATAGGAGGGTCTGGTTCTGGTATAACATCCTACTCTGCAACAGCTTTTCCTTTATTGGAACTCTCTACTTCTCCAGTTACTTTATCATCAATATCCTCTAGTTGTTTTCTCATTAACTCTAGAGTTTCCTCAAGGAGTCTATTTCTCTCCTTCTGCTCATTCACCTCTTTAGCCAATTCTATATTTGTCACCATGGCTGATTCTCCTACTGATTCCTTAGTACTTTGAAACATCTACAAATTTCAAACCCAAATCTTTAACTTAGCTCTGATACAAATCTGATGGGGAGGTGACCTTTCTCCTAGACTCCTACTCTTTCTTAGGAATCTCACTTTGGACCCTATTCACTTCAGGATCATCTAGACTCACACTTGAGCCTCTTAGGGTTACTCACAGACCCTAACCAGAAGGATTTCTATACTCCCTCTCTCCTAGGTTTCCTACCCACTGAAATGCTTCACTCTTCATCTTATCTTGCTCTCCATGACTGAATAAAGTCAGTCATGCACCTTCTCCTTCTATCTCTCTCTCCTACAAGTTCTCTAGCCGGACCATTTAGCTCGCCTAGGACTTGTCTACAATTCTAACTAGCCTCTTCTCAGTCCCAAACACAAAAATAGAATAAAAATACATGAGGGATGCTTCTTGATAGTCACACTCCATAGGATGGATTATAAGAGTCAAAAAGCATCCATGAGACTTGACTAAATTCAAAATCCTACTCTACAGAAGTCTGCACATAATAAAAGCACACACAGAAAATACAGGAAACTATTCTTTATTGAAAATCAGAAAATTACAATGTAAACTCAAATCTTCTATGCTAGTTTCCTCAGTCTCTAACTTCTCCAACCTCTATTACAAGTTTCCTTCCTTGATCATATATTTGGCCTCTTCTTGATTTGTAACTGTTTCTAGGTTACCTATCGTCTGAAGATTCTAACTACCTCGGCTCTACATCTTCCTCCTGTAACTGTCATCAAGATCTTCCTCTGCATGGTTGTTGATGTGGACATATTTTCCTTTGTGCCACTGACTTTTCCACTTCCCTCTACATTGTTGACAAGTCAACATATTCTTTGAATGTTAGTCGCACTGTCGCGAGACTTAATAGCCATGCCTGCCGACCTTGCGCTACGTTGTTGTCACGTTATCGCAAGACTGAGTAACTAATTGCCTGGTATCCTGCGATCTTGCGACCCACTGTTGTCGCGTTACCGCAACACTTAGTAACTTAACCGCCTGTGATCCTATGACTTGGCGATACACTGTGGTCGTGTCATCGCAACACTTTGTAACTTAACCGTCTGTCATCCTGTGATCACGCGACACACAGTCATCTCATTATTGTAGCACTTATTCACTTAACCGTCGTTTATCTTGCGACTTGGAGATACACTGTCATCGCATTGTTGCCACACCTATTAACTTAACCGTCGTAACTGCCTGTTATCCTGTGATCACGCAACACATGGTCATCTCATTATCGTAGCACTTATTCACTTAACCGCCGATCCTCTTGCGACTTGGTGATACACTGCCGTCGCATTATCGTAGCACTTAGTAACTTAACCGCCGATCTTCTTGCGACTTGGCGATACACTGTCATCGCATTGTCGTGACTATTTCAAACTAAGCGCCGTTCATCCTGCGACTGTGTGATAAGCCTTGTCGCGTTATCGCCAACTATTTCTTGCTAACCGCTGAGCATCTACCGACTGTGCGATAAGCTTTGTCACGTCATCGCTAACTGTTTCCTGCTAACCGCTTAGCATCTGCCAACTTTGCGATAACCATTGTCACTTCATTGCAAGATGTTTCCTGTTAACCGCTGATCATCTGCCGAATTTGCGATAAGCCTTTGTCATGTAATCACAGACTGTTTAATGTTAACTGCTGAGCATTTTCCAACTGTGCGCTAAGCCTTTGTCGCGTAATCACAACTGCTTCATACTAACCGTCGATTACCCCGCGACCTTACGATTAACATTATTGTCACGCGCTTGCAACACTTCTACACGAGCTGCCTGTTGTTCTGCAACCTTGCGCTAGGAGTTAAGAACTGTTAATGTTTATGAAAAAGACTGACTGCTAACTGTGATCTACTCCCGGACCACCATTTCTAAACAGCTAGGGCTTTGGAGCTAAAACCCTAGGGTGCTCTACACCATACAAAACAAAGTAGAACGAAAACAAGACATACAAAAGAAAGAAAGAGCAAACCATAAAACCAGAGAGGGGAGAGTTGAAGGCTTGGAAACATGGTGAATGGAGGGGAGGTGAGCACAAGAGGTGCTCTACAACAAGTTCACCTTCAAGAAACCACAAGAAAGCATTGTAAATCACTGATCAATTAACCATTAAGAACATGGAGCAATTTGTTGTTTAATCACCTTAATCGCCTTTGAAATTTCTCTAAGTGCTCTAAGTATTTGATCATGGTAAATGTAAAATGATAGGTAACTTCTATTTTCACCCCTAGGGTAAAAATGTGTTGCGCTCTTTCTGTAAATTCTAGGATAAACAAACCTCCAAAATTTGGGCCCGAGGATTCCATGCATCCACACCTCCTAACAAAAGACATGGTGGCAGAGAATCCTAGAGTCCGGGATCTGGCCGACTCAAAAGAATAAACAAACTCCAGGACCGGGTCTTGGAGACAAATGAAGACAAGAAAAAGAAAGACAACCCTCATGGAAGAAAAGCCCGGAGGGAAAAACAAAAGAAACAAGAAACCAAAGGAAAGAGAAAAAGCGAAAAAGGGGGACCCAAAATTTTGCCTACAAAATGTAGGGATGGGTATGTAGGGCATAACAAATGGTGACTATCTAGGATGAATGCCTTAGCACATTCAAGAACTTTAGAATCTCTGGTTAGTAAAACTGGAATTAATCCTTACCTGGAGCCCTCTACATGCGAAGTGCAAGGTAGCTAACAAAATCAGACTCATCATTGATTAAATCTTTCATTCTTTCGTCAGTTGTGAAGTGTGTGCTTTGAAAGAAAACCAAGGCAATGACCTCTGGGAGAAGTACATAAGTGGTACTAAGTAAATCAAACCAAATTCATCATATCTTGCACGTTTCCCCCAGATACTAGAATTCTCTATCTTCAGTTCTTTCTTTTCTGGATGGAAAGGCGGTACTCATTTCACTGTAAGCCTTAAGATTAGCCAAGTTTAGCGGTGGTACTTCTTTCACCTTGCTACCAATCTTAAATTTCTGAATAGGAGAGAATGTTTTAGAACCAGGATATTTTAATGATTTTTAGACTTGGTCAATCAACCAGTGCAATAGATCTTCCCTCAGGATGTCTGATTAATTGCTTCTTGAATTTTCTGTTAATCGATGTACGAACTATCAAGATGTAAATCTGATGAAGATTACCCATAGCCTTTTACCATACTTATAAAATAACTCCAGAGTACGAACAAAATCCACCATGCTAACAATAGATTCCAAATTGACCCGAGTTCACAAGGTACCGTTCCAAAGACTAGATGTTATGTGAACCATACCTATCTACGAAATGAAGGCATCACATTGGGAACCCAGGTAACAAAAGAAATTAAAAAAGCCAAAATCAAAAGGAAAATGTGAAAAGGAAAGGCGGTCCAGGAGGACGGCCAAAAAACTATTTACAAGGTACTCCAAATGGAGCACTGGGAAAGATATTTACAGGCAATAAATATACATATAGTACAACACGAACAAACTCACCACCTACCTCATTCAAAGTAGTCCTTGAGAAACTACTAATTGACAGGCAATGAGATGGCTTCTCTAGTCATCGTGTTGAGGCAATAAGTATTTTCCCCATAGATCTCAGATATCAGGTATGGTCCAAGCCAGAGCCGTTGGAACTTAGTGTGCTTTCCCTTCTTTTCCCAGGCCTTGTCCCACAACAAGACCAAGTCTGAAATCTGAAAGGCCTTATACTGGGCTCTTTTATCAAACCATCATTTTACTATTGCTTGGTGACATGCAAAATGTTCAAGGGTTGTGTCTCTTTGTTGCTCCATTCACACCAGGTTCAGAAGCTGAACCTCCACAATGTTATCCCGATTGCTGAATTCATGCATAAACTGTAAAACCAGGATCTGTAAGTTGATGGGGAATATTGGATTTTTTCCATAAACTAGATGGAATGGGGATGTCCCCAAGGCTACCTTTATTCTAATGTGATCTTCCCAGAGGGCGAACCTAAGCTTTTGGTGCCAGTCCTGGGGGTTCTATTCTAACAGATGTTTGATCACCTCAAGTAGATTTTTGTTGGTTGATTTAGCAACACCATTACCCTGGGTTAGTAGTTGCTGGAGAACTTCAGAGTGATCTTTCTTGCATTGGTCCATTCGAGTAATTGCATCAAAGAAAATGCCAGACCATTTTCACATACTATAGCAAAGAGCATTCTGAATCTTGTGACTATGTTTTCTTCTAGGAATTTTATAACTAAGTCTGTTGTGTTATTTTTACAAGGAATTGCTTCAGACCATTAGGTGCAATAATTGGTACCAGTCAAAATATACTGGTGGTTGGCAGATGAGTTGGGGTTAATTTCCCATATAAAGTCAAATGCCCATTGGGAAAAGGGTCTAGCCTTGATGACTGGCTGCAAAGGCATGGCCAGGTTTTGCTCATGATGTGCTATTGTTTGACAAGTATGGCATCTCCTAACATGAGTGTAGACATCTTTGAAGATACAGGGCCAAAAGTATCCAGCTCAGAGGATTTGATGGGCAGTGGCATCAGCTAAGCCATGCCCAGTTCCAAACTGCCAATGAAATTCTTTGATCATTTTCACAGCTTGGTCCCTATCTATGCATCGAAGGTATACCCCTTCATAGTTCATGTGAAAAAGCATTCCATTTTTTAATCATGAAGAGCACGCTTCTCAGCCGTAGGGCGTGACATTTTTTTGGGGGCAGCCCCTCCAGGCATCTGTTGTTCAACAATAAGTATACCGCATTGGTATACCACAGATCTTGAGCGATGGAATCCACTGTATATATTTGGCATTTGATGTTGGGAGTCTCTTCTACCATTGCTATACATAGTCCCTGGCCTCAGACTATCTTCATGGGTTGCACTTCAAAATCATACTCCTGGAGGATAGCCATCCATTTCCCCTGTCATTCACCCAATTCACTCTGTAGGAGCAGAGATTTAACAGCCTAGTCCAAGATGATAGCGTGCACTTTTCTCCGAAGAATGTAATGCTGGAATTTATTCACGGCGCAGATGAGAGAAAAGGCCTTCTTTTCCAAAGGTGAATACCGAACTTTGGTGTTCTTAAAAGGGGAGCTCATGAAAGCAATTATTCATTCTTCCCCTTCAACCTTCTGGGTTAAAACTGTCGTGACAGAATGCGATGAAGCAAAGGAGTATATGTGAAAAGGGAGGGAATAGTCTGGACTAGCCATGATTGGCGCCTCCACAATAATTTGCTTAATCTGGGTGAATGCCCACTTTGCTTCAGGAATCCACTCAATCTTTGTATCTTTCTTCATCATCTCATTGAGTGGCTCTACTATCTTGGCAAATCTAGTGATGAACCACCAAACAAAATTGATCTTCCAAAGAAAGACCTCATTTCCTTCTTGTTGTCAGGCATCTGTAGATTTGTCAGTGCTTCAACTCTCTCAGGGTCAATTGATATACCCTTCTCAGAGATAATATGCCCGAGTAGCTTCCCTTTAGTGACCCCAAATATACATTTCTTAGGGTTGAGGGATATTCCGTACTGGTGACATCTCTTACAAATTTGGGCGAGGTGGGCAAAGTGATCACGCCTGTCTCGGGGAAAGATGGTCAAATCATCCATCTAGATGATTATACACTAATTTACTAGGCCTTTAAATGCAATGTCCATAGTGTTCTAAAATGTGGCCCCTTCATTGATCAGGCCAAAGGGCATCCTCTGGTATGCAAATGTTCCCCACTTGGTGTTGAACACCATTTTGTCTCTATCTTCATACTTAACCATGACCTGGTTATACCCGGAGTACCCATCCAGGAAAGATATCATTTGTGATCCATTAACAATTTGCAATACTTCATCCAATGAGGGGAGAGGGTGATTATCCTTCTTGGATGCCTTGTTTAAATTTTGAAAATCAATGCAAAGGTGGATCTTGTCACTTTTCTTTCTCATAAGGATGAGGTTGGCAACCTACGTAGTGTGCCAGATAGGAAAGATAATCTAGGCTGACAGTAGTTTCTGGACCTCTTGATGGATCAGGGACTCTATTAGTGGGTTTACCAGTCTTTTCTTTTGCTAGAAGGGCTCAGCATTAGTTTTTAGTGGGATGGTATGGGTCATGATGTATGTGTCATAGGTTTTCAAATCCTCATACCCCCACATGATTACATCAATGTATTCTTGGAGAACCACGAGAATCTTCTCCTTCTCCTCAGGGGAGCAGGAGGTGCCAATGTGTACCAATTTTTCTTCACCGGCTTGGCCAGTTTTAACCTTCTCAAATTTTCCTCCCTCTGAGGAGGATGATATCTTTTTCTAGCCCTGAGGATCTAAATCAAAGATATGTTCTAGTGCTACCATCCCCTTAGGGATGGTGTTGGTTGGTAAGTCTATGATCCTGTCATCTTCTTCACCCTGCCCAGTATCTTCGTGATCTCTTTCTTCCACTATTTGGTCTTCAAAAACACCAACATTGGCCATGAAGGCCAGAATATGATGATCATACTCAAAGACCTGAAAGTGGGTGACATTTTATAGAATAGATGGGGTGGGGACCATCTCAATGGAGAATTTCTGAAGCCGAGAGCCAACCATTGGCTCAAGAGTGTTGGCAGATACAGTAAGGGCATCTAGAACATAGTTTCTTTTTCAGGGAATGAGTTCAATGTCGAAGGCATCAAAATATTTGATGAGGCTCCATGTCCTATTATGGTATGCACTAGACTTTTATCATGACAAGTATATTGGCTCCAAACCTACTTAACAATCAACTCTAAATCACCCAGGGCTCGGAGGTGAGTGATTCCCTTTCTTAGTGCAAATAGGAGTTTGAGGACCAAGGCCTCGTACTTTGTGACATTGTTCGTGTAGTTTAATTGCAGCTTGTAAGATGTGAGGAAGGATTTCGACCACAGGTTGATCAATTCCACTCCGGCCCCGTAGACTTGTTTAGACCAGGAACCGTCAAACTTCAGAGTCCACAGATCGTTATTCATTGTCTGGGGCTGCGAGGGCAAAGTGGCATTTGGATTATTTCTGGGGAGGTTGGGAGGAGTTTCCTCCCACTCTCATGTTGTTTGGGTGAGGTTTTCCTTTGGAGAAGCCTGTGGCTGGGATTCCTGAACTAGCAGCATCATGGGGATACCGTCGGAATGATTGCTGGGTCCAGGAAAACCCACTTCATATTTCTTATTCCGGAGGGCGTTGATGTGACGGGTAGTTGCAGAAATGCAAGGCTCACACTCTAGTTCTGGGTATGTGTAGGATCATGGTATGCCAAACTAGACCTTGAGTGACAATGAAAATTCACAAAATCAGGGTTAGGAAAGTTGACGTAACAATTTGGACAAGTTATCAATCTTATATCAAAAATGTGTAAAAAGAGAATCAGTAGAAAATTGAATATAGCTTCTAAGATACTATCCCTTGTTTTAAAAAAAAGATATTCTATATGGTGAAATTTCAAATTTCAATGCAATAGTATGAAAATTTCAAGAAAAGGATAAGAGGTAGGTGTATGTCTAACCACCTTAAACACAATCAAATGATAATATTTTTTTACACATATTTGTTTGTAATTTTTTTCCATGTAAATAATTAATTATGATTTTTCTACTACAAATTTTCTGGAATATAAAAAATCTCGTGTCTGACCACCTTAACTTAGTCTAAATTCATCAAATTGATTTTTTTTTTGTTTTTAATTGTAGTAGGAAAAGCGTAGAATGTGACTCATGTTTTGGATTTCAAAAATGTTATAACTTTTGAAAGTTATAGCTATTTTTCAATTAGTTTATCAATTAGGACTAAAAAGATAAGAAGTAGGTGTACATGTCTGACCACCTTAAACACAATCAAATGATAATATTTTTTTACTAGATTATAGATATAAGTAGTAGATTAATGGCTGGATGTGACACATATTTTTTGTAATTTTTTTCCAAGTAAATAATTAATTATGATTTTTCTTCTACAACTTTTCCAAAATATAAATTCTCGTGTCTGACCACCTTAACTTAGCCTAAAATTCATCAAACTATTTTTTTTTTTTTTTTTTTCTTGTAGTAGGCGAAGCATAGAATGTGAAAAATGTTTTAGATTTAAAAAATGATATACCATTTGAAAGTTATAGCTATTTTTCAATCAGTCTACCAATCAGGACTTCTTCTTCACATTCCCACTTTTTGGCATACCATGATCTTGCACATACCCTTCTGAATGTTTCTAATTATGCACCTGGCACCAAGTGCTGGACAAGAGTGTAGCAAGGGTCATTGCAGTACCCTATGAGTTAACCTCGCCCCTTATTTTCTCGTCCAGGTCCTTCGTTCTCTGAGATACTATGGGATCCTCCTCGGGGGTGAAATCAAATGTCAAGATTTCTAGGGGTTGGTACACCCGGGGGAAGTCTCAGAGAAGAGGACTTCATTCACCCTCTCAACTTCAGTGAGGGCCTATTTCATTCGGGGCTCACTTTCTACCATGATCTGGTTAGATTCTCCCTCACCGGGGAGCCACAAGTGGGAAAAGTCAGTGGAGAAATACATGTTAAGGGACTTGGACCAATTCTGACTTAATAACATCCCGTAGGTCTCTGGGATGTCTACCACTTGGATGTCGATTATGCTTTCTATCTAGTGGTCTTGGGGAGCTCAATCCAGAAATTATTCAACTCACCTACCATTTTAATAGTAGTTTTATCTAGCTGGACTAATACACCTTTAGATGGAATGGGATGTAGCTTGAGATTTTGGCATATTGATAAGGGTGTGACGTTACCCAAAGCACTAGAATCTACCAAGAAATTGTGTTGTTTCTTCCCTTGTATGTTTAAGCCTAGTAAGAAGGGAGGATCATCAGTGTTTCCCTAAAAGACAGCTGCGTTGGCATCGTCAAAAGTGACAGTCTTGGGTGGGCAATTGACAGCTTCCAGGTTTTCCAAGAGCTTCAGAAGGGACTTCCTCTTCTTGGGACAGTTCAGTAAAACCTACATCAAGATCATGGAGGTAGTAGTCATTCTAACACCTTTGTGATGTCAAACCTTCCTCCCATGAATTTTTGGCTTCCCTCGGCCAGATCCTTAGCTTGGTTAGAGCTAGGACCTTTTGGTGGGAAGGAAGGATCGGTTGTGTTGTCCCGGGGAGGGGTGTCTTTGGGAGGTGTACGCATGTAAATTGGTCCTTTACCATCATGGCTCTGAGTGTTGTAAGTAGTCTAATGGTTGGTGAAGGCATTGGCCTCAAATACTAGAATAGATTTGTCAAAGAACCCCTGCAATTTAGGCTCTTCTTCATCTTCCCTGTCTGCTCCAAAGAAGACGGTCTCACAGGTGAAGGCACTATGAGTGGGCTCTTGCGCGGACATTTTTGGGGGCATAGGATTGATAGGTTGTTTCCTATCTAACTGGGAGATCATGATAAAATTCTCCAGGGTGGCATAGTTCACGTCAGAACGAGAGCCAGTGTCATGTAATCTACACCAATTAGTCATGGGGTAGAATTTTGCAAGCTGTGCAGAGTGACTGGGTCCAACACTACCCTAAGTGGTGTTTTGGTTTGGAGGGGGACCTCCAATGTTTGCATTGTTATTCCATTGCCATTGGTTGGGCTGAGGCCCGTTGTTTTAGTTCCTTCCTCTGACATTGGTATTTTTTTGGATGGAGAAGATATTCCCTCTCTGGGAATTGGAGTTGTGGGATGCAAAAGACCCCGCCTTCAGCTGTCCCATGTCCACAATCAATGAAGACAACAATCTCCGGAGGGATTCTACCTTGGCGGACAACTGGGTGTTTGCATCACAATGTGACCATTGTTGTTGTTGGTTCTTGGGGAAGGCGGCAACAGCTACCGAAGTTGAGGGCGGCAGTCCTCCAGTCGCGGATGACTGGAAGAAAGGCACTTCAGAAGGTTGTGTCGAAGGTTGTTGTGTTTTCTATGGCTAGTTCCAAGGAACAAATTCCAGACCCAGTATTCTCTGGGCTTGCAATGGGTATATGTACTAGGCCTACTGGTCTATTGGATGTGGTGAGGGATTCATAGCCATTGTAGGGGCACCCATTTCCTGATTGGGATTATATCCCCTGGCATAAGAAGTTCTGTCAGGTATCATGTTAAAAGGCATGCTCTGCCCAATCTCGCCTGGAGCTTTGTTCAAACTGCGAGACAACTCCAAGGCTAGGTTGTAAACCTTTGCTAGAGTACCCCAATCAGTGGGGGCGGTAGTTATCCATAGGAGAGTGGAAAAGAAGGGGTCCATCACGTTAAGGTATGTCTGGATGGTTACATCCGTGGATGGGATGAAAGGACTTGTGCACCGCTTCAAGGCTCGTTGGAACTAATGGTTGAATTCGGCAAGGGGTTCATTTGATTCCTTCCTGATGGAGATGAACTAGTTGTGGGACCATGTTGGGTCCATGTGTATGCAGAAGGCAGCCAAGAAGGCATCCTCCATATCCTGCCAACTGTTGATGGAGTTGGCAGGTAGGTTAAGGTACCAGTTCAGCTTGTTCTATCCCAAGGACAGAGGGAACATCTGTATCACAACATCTTGATGTTGGATCCAGTGTCAGTTTATGGCATTTTTGTATGCCTGTAGATTCTCTTATATGGTTTATGAGCCTAAGTGCTCATATTGGGGACAGATCTTTTCCATGTGTGAAGGAAGGTCGTTGATTGCACATAGAAACTGTCCCATTAGGGACCCAGTGTTACTGAAGTATGAATCCATCGGGGGTGTTGGGTTTTGGCTAGACTGAGTGTTAGTACCCAGGGTTGTCTGGGAGACCTGGATATTTTTAGATATAGTAGACCCCTAGGCAATGTTAGCTGGTTTGGTTTTCGGGGTCCATTTCTTTGGAGTAGGAGGCTCAAGTTTGACAAACCTTTTGGGGTTGGCAGCTGATCTAAGGACTCTTTCGAATTGAGCAGGTGAAAATGATGCAATCCCACTAAAGTTTTGCTTCCTAAAACTATGACTTGGGGAATCGTCAGGAGGTGTGAAATCTAAATCCTCAGAAGGGGATGAGCTCATGCCCTCCCTCTAGCACCAGTTTTTGTTGATGGGACTTTGTGGTCGAGTCTGCCAACAGATGTAATTTGTCACCCGATGCTAGGGTACCAGCCAACTTTGCCTGTAAAGGTTGTCTGGGGAATAAATTTTATGGGACTTCAAGCACATGAGAGTCGAGTCTCAACGATGCGGGAGCTAAGTTGGGAGTGTGACTATTTTTTTTGAGGGGATAGCTGGTTTTCTTGGCTCATCTTCTCCGTGGATTTATGTAAGTTGGGATTTCCTGCAAGCACGCGTTAGTCAACCAAATAAACTTTAAAAGATAGGCCAGGGTTAGAAGCATTCCATCTACCTATAGTCATGCAAATACATTTGAAACATCAACCATGCTCTAACATACTACACTAAAATACTGAATGTGCACAGAACCAATAGTTCATACATATTCAATAGCGAGGGGAAAATAAGGTTATTTATCTACTTTAAAATATAAGAGAAAGGGACATAAGAAACATACAACACAAAGAATGTTAATCTAGAAATCAGAATGCTAATAACATCATTGCCAGAACTCTTCCTTCTTCATTAATAGGTTTTCCAGCGAGCACTAGTACGTACAATATTGGCTCCAAGGGAGCATCTATCTACTGAGAACTTCTAAGAACTAAGGAGCATTGAGCTCTACAACTACAGGAAACGAAATGCTAAAATGCTATAGCTATGGACTGCAAAATCATCAATTTTTCCGACCCTTGAGATGAGGTCGGAGTTATTATTTATACATAGATTTGACCTAAAACTTACCGAACTCAACTTTACACTCAACAATAAAATATAAAATATGATTTAGGGTAGCCGGTACTACTCACACCACGCTACAATAACCTCAAGAAGAACAGAGGCCTGACATGTTAGAAGAATGAGACAAGAAAAGAGGTATGGAAGAATCGGCCTCGAGAAGAGAGCTAGAGGGAGAATAGAAGAAATCCAATCCCCCAGGGATCAAGGCTACATGCCTCACTAATGTAAAAAGTGACTCACTGTCTCCGATGCACCAGGTGTTATGTTGGAGCATCACCTTGGGAAGACCACCTGCTAGAACCATGCCTTGAGTTGATGTGGCTTGTTGGGGTCACCTACTTTTTGACACCCTTATTAACAGTCTGATAATGACCGGTCAGCTCTGGGGAACCTGGACATAGGTCACCAAAATAATACACAACTGTGGATCCAGACCTCTAGGATCCACGAGCTTATGCTCCAAGAATAATAAATACAAGATATGACCCGTCAGTGAATATCTTTTGAATTCGGAGAACCTTATTGTTCCTTAGTGCTATTGAACATTTCCAAGAGCTGAGTGACTCCATCTTCATCAATGTCTTTGAGGATTTATCGATGGTATTTAGCTGCCTCCACCTGTTCACCCAGATCTAGAGTTTTTTCCTTGAATTCAGTGGCCATCTTTGTGGCATCATGACTCGGAGCACCATCTAAGATATATGAGACATTACCGCTCCCTCAATTCCTTCCACAAATTGGTATCGAGATTCCATAAGCTCATCAAATATCCCTATGACATACTCCTCTGGAGTACATGTCTCATTACTAAATGGATCAACTCATGAAACCCTTGTAATGAATGCTTTGTATAAATTCAAAGAATAATCAATCTCTAGCACCTTGTCCTGCAGGGCCCCTACCAATCGCTTGGTTATCTCCAATCTGAGATCAAGTCTAGAGTGCTGGGTTCAGACCAAATCAAAGGAATCCTCTCCCAAAATTCTAGCTTCGGAGATAATTTCCTCCTTGATGCTTATGAGTTCTCCTAACTCGCCTATCCAAGCCTTGTATTTCTTGACATCTCCCTCTGATATGGTAATGGTAGTTTTAGCCTGATGCAACACATTCTTGGTTACGTATAGGTCGGGGAGTGTGGTCACCAAGAAATTCTAGACATTCCCTACTTGTTCTGCTACCCAATCATCAACCACTTGCGCTTTCCTTTTCATACTCCTAAGTGCATTGATGTCACCCTTTAGGAGTGGTGCTCCGGATGAGGAAGCTTCTGGAGGAATGGCGTTGATGGGTTGGGTGAGCTCTGTCAAAAGTCTGACAAGATTTGTGTTCTTCTCTTTTTCTGCCCTAAAATTTTGGGCTTCCTTTTCATAGCGGGGGCTTCTACCGCCTTGGCTGCTTCTTTTAGCAAGTCTAGCTCACCCTTCTTTCCCCTCTTCCCCAGAGATATCTCTGTGATTATATACTCTTTGGCCTTTGCTGTCACCATGTCTGCCTCTGGGGGAGGTGTTGCAACTACCACAACTGTATCTTCGCCCAGCCCAGTCTGAAGGGTATGGACTATCCGGGCTTTCTTCACCTTGTGGGGATCTTGCAATTGCACCATCATCTCTACCAAAGAGAGACAGGTGTTTTTCGGTGCTGGGGCCTTCCTTTTTCTTGAATCCACCAGCCATTATGGTGGTAGGGGTAGTCTTTCTGCCAAAATTTGATGTTGTGAATCCCCTCCAGGGTTCTATGGTGCATCCTTGGTCTTTTCAGTCTCTCCAGACTCTTTTCATGTATCCTTGGGTCTACCGACATCATCCACCTTAGTGGCATTAGTATCATCCGCCTTGGTATCCATGTCTTTAGCAACATCAGATTCTACATTTGTATTCTTGGGGTTCTTCCCCTCGTCTCACCATTGTTGATGTTGTTCTTCGGCCTTGTCTTCCAGGATGTTCTCTCTTGTTAGAATATATTTTGGAGGCTTGTGAGGTATCTGGCCAAAGTTTAACAATGTGGCCACTGAAATTACCTCACTGAATGTTACCTTCTTCAGAGGTGACATTTGGACCATGGCAACTGAGGTTATGATTGTTCCTGTAGGTGTGGTACCCTCAACCGATGCCGGTTGCTCATCCTGTATTTGCCTATCCTCCGTGGTGCTTGCAACATGTATCTCTGGGATGTTGGAGATGTCCATCTATTCAGGCTCCTTTTCTGGTTCTACCGGGACTTCCTCATCTTGGGCAGCTTCTTTCTCTGGGGTTTTCTTCTCAAGAGGGATCACCACTTCCTCTTGGGAAGATATTTCTTCTACTTTCTTTCTGATATCCCCCTGTAAGTTCACCAATTCATCTGTCCCAAATAGGTCATCAAACTCATCGTGCAGAGGGGAGTTCTCTGGGGGATCTTCGGGTTGATTTTCCTACTCTGGAGAGTTTGAGGAGACAATATGTATTTCGGGGATACTAGGCATCCTAAGCTCCGGCTCCACCTTTGGCTGAGGATCAGTTGTCCTTTTCTTTTTCCTCCTTGTTACTAATGGGGGCCCTACATTCAACATGGCTGCCTGCTCTTCCTCTACCCCAGTATCTGTTACTCAGACCATTAATGTTGCAAGTGAAGGGGAACTGGGAGGGAGGATAGGTCTACTCATAATGGCCGGGTTGGCTTGCCGGGTGATTAACTTTTCTTTCATTTGTTGGGAGGCTGCCAGCATTTTCTGCATTTTCTCCACTATGGGAATGGCTTCCAGGACTTGAGACAAGGTCCCTACCTTCCTCTTTCCCCTGTCTTTTCCCTGCAAGGACGTTCCGGCCACGAAATTTGAACCCCACACAAATGGGCCAACTTTATGTGTACTCCTTGGGCATGCCTTCTTGAAATATGCATGACTACACTCGATCACATCGTGGGTGATGTCCTCTATTGTTGGTCCCTCCTACGCATCCCAATCCACTGGAGGGAGGGCCATTTTATCTACTCATTTTTCTTTGTATTGTGGGTCTACTTTGGACCTAGTATCTAGAAAGTCATCCAGGAACTTCTAAAGCTTGAGCCTCTTCATCATTCCTATCGTCATTCGGATGAAATGCTGGTTCCAGACTTTGAAGTCATCCTGGAAGTCTTCCCAAAAGTCTTCCATGTGATACTCATGGGGCTTTGATGCCCAGGGAAGTTTCATCCCTATTTTGCCTAGCAGATCAAAATTCTTCCGCTCCAGATAAAACTCTAATAGTCCTAGACTTTTGAGCTCATTGTCTGCCTCTTTTTCCATGGCCAGACTGTAAGAGTAGTTCACACAATTGATTGGGAATGGGACATTCGTCACCTTCTTCACTATGAAGAGGTTGTGTAGGTCCAGGATCTACCTGCAATATTCTAAAAGGATTATTTTATCCCCACAATGTTTGGGAAATAAATAGGGTTTCCTGGAGAAGTCGGCCACCCAAATGTATATATGTTGTTGAAATTGAATATAATAATGGCCATAAGTTCTGACCAAGTCCATCACCTCCTTGGAGAGCTGGTATCTGGCATATTGAGTAGGTGTGAGGAGTTTGTAGTAGATGAAGGCATCGTTCACCTGGAAGAAGCTAAGAAAAATAGCCTCCCATTGGATCTATAGGAAATAATTTGAGGGAGCATTCTGGCTTGAGCCAATCGTGAGTACACCCGCTGTAAGTAATCCATTTGTGATAGGGCATTGTTGTGCCAGAGTTCATAGAACATAAGACGTGATGTAAAATTTGGAGGATTTGGTGACCTGGAGAAATTGGGAGTCCACATGATTTGTAATACTGGTGGCCCAATCGAAGTTCTGCTCTCAAGAGGTGATGCCCAAAAGGAAATAGTACATCCATGTCAATAATTCCCGAGCATGGGGTTGTCCGAAGACCCTACATAGTGTGATAATCCCCATCTGAATGCTTTCTTTGAATTTGGTCTGGGGGATTTCAAGCTTCATCTTCTTGAAGTATTTCCTTGGCACCTTAAGCCATTTGTTGTTGAGGTACCGCTGTGCCATGTGTTCCAATTTTTGAAATTCTTCCAAGGCCAGAGCCTGGGTGAGGACGGTCACATCATCAAATTGGGGAGGTCCCAGTCCTGCTTGAAAGCTTGCGGTTTCCAGAGACACCATAGGTGTTGGATATCCGGTGGGGACTGGGGCGGCAAGCACAATAGCCCAAACGACACTAATATAGTGTCCTACCAAAGTGAGAATGAGCTCTGGGACTTGCATAGAGTATGGGAAGCAAGTAGCATTGAGGATTCAAGAATTACATACGTTGATAGCTAATGGATCTCTAGTCGTTTGTTGTATGAAAATCATCTTCACTAGGGCCTACATTTTGGCCCACATTTCGACACTGGTGTCGGTGATCAGCTAAAAATTGGAATCAATCTTTGATCCCGCAATGGTGTCTCCCTTTAGATACTTCATTGTCAATGGGAGTTTTTCTAAGGCCTTCTTGGCCTTTTTCATGATAGCTACCGGGTGGCCGCAGTAGTGGGGAGATCTAGACTCCTGGGTAGAGATGATGCAGAGGCTTCTCACATGATTGATGAGTGGTGTTTTGGAAACCTGCAAGGCAAGATGATTGTCAGTATTTATAGAAAACAAAGCATTATTCTAGATTCTAGAGATCTTACCATCGCATCACACCCGTGCCTGATAGAATTGTTAGCTCATGTCAAACCCCAAAAAGAGATATACATATGAAAAATAGACTTAGGATTTTACCTCTTCCCAGACCTCTGGGGATTCCAACACATGTGATGAAAATGAAACAAAGAACCAAATGAAGACCTGGGACCCAGAGTCCAGAAAACTAATGTTACTGACGGGACTGGAAATGAACCGTATTAGGCTGACATGGGGGTGTCACGTGGCCATGCAGTAATGGGACTTATGGCATTTATGCTGACAACTGTCTGAACATGTGAGGAAATGAATGCCTCTTGGGCTAAAATTAAATGCATGTGTGGGAGACTTAACTCATCATTAAGACTGACTTGACGTAGCAGAGAGAAAACTGCCATGGCCGAAACCAGTAAGGTGTCGAGTTCAATCTAGACTGACGTCTCTCTTGGACGAGCTCCACATTTGGGGTTCCTGACACATGGAGCATGAAAAGCTCACCACTAGGAATAGGGTAGAATATACAAGAAATGCATAGAGCCAAAGCACAGGCGAGGGCCAAATCACGGCTCGCAGGCTGGCCCAAAATGGACATATATACAAATATTTACACAAATTTACCGAATATACAGAGACACCTAAGACTAATCTACAACAATGTAAAAACTATACATTAAATTACAACTGCACAGAGGGTGGACAACCCTCTAGCAGAGCCAACCCACTAACGGGAGGCGATAGGAAATCCAACACGAAAGGCATGGCAAAACAACAACACAACCAAAACAAAGCAGAACGAAAACAAGATAGACAAAAGTAAGAAAGAGAAAACCAGAAAACTAGAGATGGGAGAGTCAAAGGCTTACTTGGAAACGCAAGGAAGGTGGGGGAGGTGAGCACAAGAGGTGCTCTGCAACAAGTTCACCTTCAAGAAACCACAAGAAAGCACTGTAGATCACTGATCAATTAACCACTAAGCACAGGGATCAATTTTTTTTTTAATCGCCTTTGAAATCGCTCTGAGTGTTGTAAGTATTTGATCGTGGTAAATGTGAAAATGATAGGTAACTTCCATTTATAATGCTAGGGTAAAAATGTGTTTCGTTCTTTCTACAAACTCCAGGACAAACAAACCTCCAGACTCTAGGCCCGAGGATTCCATGCATCCACACCTCCTAACGAAAGAAGACATGGTGGCAAAGAATCCTGGAGTTCGAGATCTGACCGACTCAAAAGAACAAACAAACTCCAGGACTGGGTCCTGGAGACAAAAGAAGACAAGCAAAAGAAAGACAACCCTCATGGAAACAAAGCCCGGAGGGAAAAACAAAATAAACAAGAAACCAAAGGAAAGAGAAAAAGTGAAAAAGGGGGACCCAACATTTTGCCTACAAAATGTAGGGACGGGTATGCAGGGCATAACACCATGCAACAACGTATTACACATGCCAAGACACTCATACACGACAACATATTCTCTGTTGCTAAAACTATGGTGGAGTTGTCTGGAGAACTTTAAATTGAATTTCATATATTGAAGATACTATAGAAGAATTGGGACAAAAATTTGTCTCAAACTTTGAAGGTACATAGTGACTTCCTATCCTACTTTGGAATCATAGTGTAAATAATATTTTGGCATTTTGTCAAAAACAAGGGGGAAAAGGATATCATTGTATATTGTATAAGAAAAGGATAGCATTGTATAGTATACATAGTGTTTATATATATATATATATATATATATATATATATATATATATATTATGGAGAAAATATACTTTACAAAACAGTTTTGAAAAATACAAAAATAGAGCAAGTCAGACCCGAGCAGAAGAACAGAGTCAAAACCCAAGCAGTCAGTAAGGGGGATCTTTTGACTTAACAGTTGTAGAAATCAATGATAAAGTGTTTTTGTCACTAATGCCAAAAGGGGGGATTGTAGACCTTATGGAAAGACATATTGTGAGTCGACCCATGTGGGCAGTATCACCCGAGTGGGCAGTGTCAAAATACTTAAGACATTCTGAGTTGACCCGAGTGGGAAGTATCACCTGAGTGACAGTATGACCCGAGTAAAGATGTGGACCCAAGTGATAGTTATGAGGCCGACATAGTATATATTGTTATATATTATTTTTTTATAGCAAGCCGACTTTAAGTGTTGTATATTTGCATATGATATATATGTAAGATAACTTGTTTTATCAAGTATGTAGCAAGTTTTTGTAATATGAATATTTGTGCAGAAGACATGTGAAAAATAGATTAACTAAGTGTAGAAGGATTTTTGGATAGCAAAGACTTATCTATCACTATCAAGTGATCAGTTACATTCAAAGGATCATTATCCACAATTACAGTTGCACAGAGAAGATCAACAATTGATTCATTCTCACAGGTGGATCAGCAAAATCCTTTAACAAGGTGGACCTAACAGTCCTTTCTCTAAATCTCTTAATAGAGTTGCAGTAAATTTTGTATTGTAATAAATCCTTTAACAAGGTGTACCTAACAAGTCCTTTGTATGATCCTAATAGGGAAGACCATCAGAAGTAGTTGTTGTAAGCTTTAACCGGCTAAATTTATACTACAGTACTAAATCTTGTGGGTATCATCCCCACCCCAATTTTACTTTCTTTGGAAGGTTTTTGGGTAACCAAATAATGTGTTATGAGTTATGTGTTCTTTACTTTCAATTCTATGCATGTTATCATTGAAGTTAATTGTGGATTAAGTTTTATTGGTTCCTGATTCAACCCCCCCCCAACTCAGTCACTGGGCACACTATATATTTCCAACAAACACTTGTGTTTTATATTTATCTTTAAATCCATTTCTTGAGGGACAAGAAATATAATTGTAATTATTTTAATCAGTCTAACTGATTAGAAACATGCAAACTAGGAGATTAAGGTCAAGTTGTAAACCTTTGATAACAGAGTTATCTTTGTAATACGTGAAATGCATTTAGGTCAATTCATTGTATAAATAGATATTTAATCTATAAGAAAATATGTGTGTTATGATGATTGTAGCTATGAAGCACATATATGGATCAGACAGAGATTTTTATACAAAAGAAAAACAAAAGATGAAACAGGTTATCAAGAACCAAATTCAAGACTACCAAGTTGAACAGAGGTATTGATCAATCACTATAGGTGATAATTGTACATGTAAAATTTAATGGATTTGTAATTAGAAATTGTAGATTGCATATACTCAGGTCATTGAATATTTTTGACTACATTCTAAAAAGTGTAGCAAATAGAATAAATCCTTGAGAAAGGTGGATTTAACAATCCTTTGTAAATCTCTTAACTGAGTGCACACTAAATAGTGTTGCTAAAGCTCTTAATAGAGTAGAGATTAACCAGTCTCCACAAGATACTCCTAACAGGGTAGATCATCGGAAGTGATCAAAATTATAAGCCTTAACCTTCCCCTTCCATTCTACAAATAGTGAAGCTTTGTGGGTTTCATCCTGACCGCAGTTTTTACCTTCTAACAAGGGTTTTCTGAATTACCAAATCTTGTGTCATGTGTCTATACATTTCATGAATGTTTACATGATAATTGAATTTTGAATTGATATAACATACACAAATATAGAATAGCACAAATGGTTGGTAATACAATGTATTAATTACGAAAAGGACTAAGGTTAAGTGATAAAAATTTTGAGGGTACTGATTCACGCCTCCCCTCTCAGTACACACCATTCCATTATTTTCAACATTCTCGATGATATCCTTGGTTTGTTCATTGGAAGCTCGAAGGATATTAAATCTCTGTTCAACAATGTTTTTTAGGGTAGCCTCAACCCTAATTATTTTGTCCTCCATTTTTCTGACTTTGGTACTCAGATTCATCTGATCAACATCAGTGCTATCAAAATTAGCTTTGTTTGGACCTTCAACTTTGTTTTTGAGATCCTCCACCTCATGGAATAACCATTTAATTGTTCTATAGTTATCCAACATGCTATTCCTAGTGTTATTGAGCAAATCTAGCTCAAATTCCCTGGAGTTGTCACTGCGCACCACTATGAATACCCCGCTTAGTGTTTTATGCCTTTTCTATTTTGTCATGTTAAAATAAAAGTAAATATATTAATTAAAAACATAATTTTTATTGGCAAATAGGAAAGTTTAAGACAAAAGAGGAATTTCGTCTTAAAGATATGTCTTAAACTATGCCTCTATGTAGTAGTGACGCATTACATTATTCATAGGTTTCCTGATATAAGACGGAATGTAATTTGACTGATTGGTAGTCCTCATACCTTCTCGAGA
Source organism: Thuja plicata (assembly GCA_018584345.1). Classification (NCBI taxonomy): domain Eukaryota; kingdom Viridiplantae; phylum Streptophyta; class Pinopsida; order Cupressales; family Cupressaceae; genus Thuja; species Thuja plicata. The sequence goes on along the minus strand of MU225208.1, from coordinate 34,440 downwards.
ATTCCAAACTAGAGAAAAATCCACCCAAATATTAATTCCATACGGAAACCCCATTATATATGAGTTGATCATTCCCTTCTCTTCTTTCATTTGCAAGTATTTTTTTAAGCCTCTTGGGGAACTAATAAAAACTAACATAGCAGCACTCATGATAATTAAGGCTAAGATGAGTTATGAGGTCATCAATACTAATTCATTCTCTTAAAGTGTTGCTAACTTCATATTGCCTAAAGGTGGAAAATTTGTTTTACAATCCTCTAGGATACTCGCCAGATACCAAGGGAAACCAACATTTCATTTCAAGTAATCTATAATCAAATTTGAATCCCCTTCAAGTATTTTTTTGTCATAATTAAGCTCTTTGAGGAATTTTATGCCTTGATAGGCAGCAATATGTTTAGCCTTGTTATTAGATCCAATGCCAATATTTTTACAGAAGTCTTCAATAAAAGTACCTTTCCAATCTCAAATAACTCCACCCGCAAAATATTTCCTAGGTTGCATGTGGCACAACCATCAACATTACATTTGACCCATCAAACCTCTGGGGGAATCCATCTAGTAAGGTTTCTCTTCATTATACTAGATCAATTAATGTTTAGGAGGTTCTGTTGTATTCCCCAATTTTTATTAACTCTCAAATCTTGGAGATTTCAAATATTTTTTCCTTTGCCAAAGGTAGAAGCATTGATATTTTCCTTAAGTTGATGTTTGATAATTTTAAAGAGGAAGGTGTTGTTTTTTGATTGATCCCTGAATATTCTATTATTTAATTCTTTCCATATGTTCCAAGTGAGGAAAGGAGGGATTTGGACCCAAATATTTCTGATAATAGTGTGATTGAAGGGACAAAAATTTCATTGGTCCATGAACAATCTCATAGAATTAGCCATTACTCACCCAACATTGATCAAAGAAAACAAGTCCCACAACTCCTAAACATAGCGGCATTGTAAAATAAAGTTGCCGTTACTTTCAAAATCAAACTAATAGAGAACACATTTGTTCACCATTGAGAAGCCTCTTCAATTCAGATTGTCAATTGTCAGAACTTTACCATGGGCAGTGATCCACCAAAAGCAATTAAGTTTAGGAATGAGGTTAGGGATCCAAATCTAGTTCCACACCTGGTTGTCATGTTCCTGAACTTCTAAAGATTTTTAAGGAGATCTCATTGAAAAGGCTCCAGAATAGTTATATTTCCATATCCAAATTTATCTTTGTTCACTAGGGAAAAGAGGGAGCAATCAGGTAAAAAAGGCATTATGGAGTTTAACTCATTCTACATAGTTATACTTACATGTGGAGGTATGCTTTCACTTCCTTGTTATTGGCCTTCGAATTTTTTCGACAAAGCTTTATCACCTTTCCACTTAATGTAGTTTCTAACCATATCACCATTTTTTCTAACAAGTCACCTTATAATTTGGTTGAAGTTGTTATGTGTCACTAGAGTTTTATCATGATTCCAGATATCCTCCAAAAACATTATACTATTACCATCCCCAATTATCTTTGTGCTACCTTTCCTTAACATATATTTAATTTTGAGAATGTTGTTCCAAAGAGGGGAGCCTAAAGAAGAGTTAGGATCATATAGGAAGGAGTCATAAGGTCTGTTTTTGAAGGTATTTGGACGCGATGAGATTGACCTAGTCCTTTTTGTTCTCTATTAGCAACCAAACCAGTTTAGCAATGAGGGCTCTTTTAAAGATGAAATTGGTGTACATTTATAAGTTGGCTAGTGTTCAACTGTTACTGTGGGAGAGAATAGGCCTAGCTTAATTCAAGCTTCTAAATAATAGATGGTCAAACCAAAATTATTGAATAGAAATGGAGTTTAGAGACCTACACAAAATAGCAATAACGTAGAGAGAAAGGCCATTGAAATTTAAATAATACACATTTACACAAAATATTATATTTCTCTATTCTATAATAATAATTGAGAACACTTTAATATAGAAGTATATTATTTTTCATTCAAATTTACAAAAGCTTTGACTCCAAAGATCTTCGAGAAGCATTACATATGTGTAATTCTCGATCACGTTTGGAACTACATTTCAATGGCCATCCTCTCTACGGCTACATTTTAATGGCCTTCCCCTCTACGTTATTGCTATTTTGTCTAGGTCCATGAACTACATTTCCATTCAATAACGCTGGTGTACTTAAAAATCAGAAATCGAGAAGAATATTTTTCATTCACACACTTTACAATGAATCTGTACAGGTATATATACATATTCTAGATCCTACAATCAATCTGTGTGCCTTATGCATATAGCTACATTTTCTACAGGATAGGAAAGAAATAGAAATCAGCTTAGGAAAGAATTAGAAATCAGTTTAGGAAAGAATTAGAAATCAAGATAGGAAAGAATCAATCCAATATCACAACACTCCCCCTCAAGTTGGTGCATAGATGTCACACATGCCCAACTTGCCCAAAAACTTCGAGAACACTCGACTTGAAACTTCTTTGGTGAGAATATCAACCAACTGATCCTCTGATCGAATCTTAGGTAGCTCCACAATCTTCTCATCCAACTTCTCCTTAATGAAGAATCTATCTACCTCCACATGCTTTGTTTGATCATGTTGAACTGGATTGTGAGCAATATCACAAGCTTCTTTATTGTCACAATATAGTTGAATTGGCTGCCTGGGTGGAAAACCCAAATCTCTTAGGAGAAGTCTTAGCCATAACGCTTCACATATTCCAAGTGTCATACCTCTAAATTCTACCTTTGCACTTGACCATGCAACAACATTCTATTTTTTGCTTCTCCATGTAACGAGATTACCTCCTACAAAGGTGAAATAACCTGAAATAGAATGTCTCTCATCTACTACTCCAGCCCAGTCAGCATCAGTATATGCATCCACACTTTGATAATCCTCTTTTTTAGTGAATAAAATTCATTTTCCAAGAGCAGACTTTAGATACCTCAAAATGCACATAACTGCATTCATATGTTTCTCTCCAAGATTATGCATAAACTGGCTAAGAATACTCAATGCATAGGCAAGGTCTGGCCTTGTGTGTGCTAAGTACATCAATCTTCCTACGAGTCTCTGGTATCTTCCTTTATCAACTGGTACCTGATTAGACTAAATACGTAACTTCAGTCCTTCTTCCACTAGTGTATCAACTGGTTGACATGCTGACATACCAGTTTCCTGTAACAAGTCTAAGGCATACTTTCTTTGAGACATAAAGATCCCTTTATCTGATCGAGACACTTTGATCCCAAGAAAATATTTCAAGGGACCGAGGTCTTTCATTTTAAATTCTCTGGACAAGTAACCCTGTAGAGCCCTCTTTCTTTAGGATCATTTCCTGTAACTACCATGTCATCCACATACACAATAAGTGCAGTGATCTTACCATGTTGTTTCTTTAGGAATAAAGTGTGGTCTGAATTTCTCAGACGGTAACCAAAGGCTCTCATAGACTTTGTGAATCTTTTGAACCATGCCCTCGGAGATTGTTTCAACCCATATAGTGACTTTTGTAATTTGCACACCTTCCGACTATGTATTTCTGGTATCATGCATCCAGGTGGGAGTTCCATGTAGAATTATTAGGACAACTCTCCATGTAGAAAGGTGTTTTTCACATTAAACTGTTTTAATGGCCAACCCAAGTTTGCAGCTAGAGACAACAAGAATCACACTATATTGATTTTAGCTACAGGTGCAAATGTCTCTGTATAATCGATCCCATAGGTTTGGGTGTACCCTTTTGCAACTAGTCTCACCTTAAAGAATTCAATTGTACCATCTTCTTTTTACTTCATAGTATAAACCCACCGACATCCAGCTGGTTTCTTTCCTTGTGGACGGTCAACAAGTTCCCAGGTTTTATTTTCCTACAATGATTTCATCTCCTCATTCATAGCGGCTTTCAACCTTAGGTCAGCTAAGGCTTCCTCCACATTGTTAGGAATAGATATAGTAGATAATTGATTTACAAATGACTGATTTCATTTTGAGAAATAATGGTTAGACACATAATGACTCATGGGATATTTAACTTTACTAGAAAGTTTGGATTCATATGTGGGTTTAGGGATACCTCTGGTGAGATGTTGTGGTAGCTATTTTCTAGATGGTTCAGGGACATCCTTAGTAAGTGATTGTTTTGGTGTATCAGTTTCCTATGGTGTGAGGGACTCAGACGGAGGTGGAGCCACAACTTCAATTTTTGGGTGTTCATCACTACTTTGATCCAAAGTTATACCACCCACCTCCAATTCACCCACTTCCTGATTAACAGGTTCAGAGAGTTCCCCTTCTTCAGAGATGTCCAAGTTACCCACATCTTCAGAGATATGAATATTCACATCTTCAGAGATGTGATCATCATAGTCTAGAGTCTGAATTCCCTTCTGGCACTCCCCCTGAATTTCAAGCTCAGAAGAAAAATACATCGAGTCTTCATGAAAAACTACATCCAATGTAATAAATGTTTGTTGGGTTAGAGGATGATAGCATCAGTACCCCTTCTGATAAGCACCATATCCTAGAAATACACATCATAGCACTCAAGGAGATAACTTGTTGCGCTGATGCTTATGGAGGTGTATAAATGCTACACAACCAAAGACACAAGGAGGTAAATTTGGGATAGCTGGAGCAACAACTGCCTCAGCGAGAGCCTGGGATGGTGTCTGGAAATCAATAGTGCTGGAAGGTACCTGGTTGATCAAATATGCTACAGAGGTAAGTGCTTCACCCCAATAAGACAATGACATATGGGCTTCTATCAATGAAGCATGGACAACCTCCAACAATTGACGATTTTTCCTCTCGACCACCCTGTTCTGCTGAGGTGTATTGGAACAAGTAGTTTGATGAATAGTTTCGTGTGCTTCCAGATACTGCTGAAGTTTAGAACTCAAATATTTGCCCCCATTGTCACTATGGAGAACCTGAACTTGTGCATTGTACTGAGTACGAACCATGTTATAAAATTTTTGAAATAACAAGTTTACTTCACCTTTAGACTTCATTAAGCACACCCAAGTCATCCTGGTACAATCATCAATAAAAGTATCAAACCAATGTGATCCACCCAAGGTAGTGACTTTGGACGGACCCCAAACATCAGAATGTATGACCATAAAAGGAACTGGACTTTTATTCAAAGTTAATGGAAAAGAAGCACGATGACTTTTGCAAGTTCACAAACTTCACACCAAAAACTAGAAACATCAACTTTTGCAATTAAACTAGGAAATAATTTCTTCAGGTAACCAAAGGAAGCATGCCCCAGACATCGATGCCATAACCAGATTTTAGATTTTTGCTTCTCCCCCTCAGAGCCATCCACTGTTAGAGCTTGACGCAGCTTGTCTGAACTCTTTGACACCAAGTCCAAGTAATACAACTTCCCTTGCCTAACACCAAAACCAATCGTTTTCCACATTCAGATGTCCTTAAACACACAAAAATTAGGCCAAAAAATTACAACACAAAGTAAAGCAGTGGTGATTTGGGAAACTAACAACAAATTTTAATCCAAAGATGGAACAACTAAAACAAAATCTAGATTCAAAGTATCAGTGAGAGGTAAGGATCCTTCTCCAATAATAGGGGTCGAAGAGCCATTGGCAATGGAAACAATTTTTTGTGAGGATGGTTTAAGGGATGAGACCTGTCTAGACTCAAATTTCATATCATCCGTAGCACCGGAATAAATTATCCATGCACTATTAGAAACAAGTGTAGACATATTTAAAAACTTACCACCATTACCTGCCACTGCTACTAATGCCAAGATCTATCCAACAACATCATCCTTTATCTTTGTTTCAACAAACGCAACACTGGAGGTCTTCTTGGTATTCTTCTTCCGTGAATCGTGGCTACGATCCCACCATTCTGGATACCCCACAAGTTCAAAGAAGTGACTTTTGGTATGACCAATTTGATTGCAATGGGTGCATTTTTAGGTGGATTTATCAGCACCATTAGTGATCTTAGGCAGGCTTTGAGAAGGCCGATTCTGATTAGATCGGTTTCGAGTCACCATGGCTGAAGCTTCAATCTTTTCTGGTTATCCAATCATCGTTGTGCATTGAACAGATTCATAGCAGACCAATGCATAACATTCTTCTAATTCAGGGATAGGATCCTTTCTCAAAATTTCACCATGGACTTGTTCGAAGTCACCATCTAATCCAACAAGAAAAATATGCACCCTTGGTCGCTGAACTGATTTTCAGTAAGATTCAACATCGTTCTCACTTTCCATGATCACCTTATCATGATGATCCAACTCACCAAAAATATTGGTTAATTCTCCATAATACACAGAGAGTGTTCTGCTATTCTGTTTGGCAGAGAAAGCCCTCTGATTCAAGACAAACACCTACAATTCATCTGCTCCATCATAAAAAGCCTTAGAAAGAGCTTTCCAAATATCTCGAGCGGTGGGTAAGTGAATGTATCACTTCATAGTTTCTGGGGACATGGACATCAACAACCACATCTTGACCTTTTGATTGTCTGCATACCACTTCTCATATCCATCATCCTTCTCGGTAGGTGGCTGTGAATTACCACGAATGAAAGAGAGTTTCTCCTTCTCAGCAATATGCATCTCCATGATTTGAGACGACAAATCATATTTTGTTTCATCGAGTACAATCCCTGCCTTGAATGATGAACCTTCACATTGAATAATAATGGGAGTAGATTTGGCTGATTTGGTCTCAAATACTTCCAAATCTAAATCGGCCATGGTTCAATGAAGGGGTACAAATGATTCAAGTTCCTAGCTCTGATACCAACTTAAAAATCAGAAATTGAGAAGAATATTTTTCATTCACACACTTTACAATGAATTTGAACAGGTACATATACATATTCTAGATCCTACAATAAAGCTGTGTGCCTTATGCATACAACTACATTGTCTATAGGATAGGAAAGAACTAGAAATCAGTTAAGGAAAGAATCAATCCAATTTCGCAATAGGTTTGACCATCCATGGTCCAGAAGCTTGAATTAAATCTGGGCCTATTCTCTCCCACAATAAATGTTGAACACTCGTCAACCTATGGATGAATGTAGACAAATTTTACCAAATATTCAGTAGCAGTGGTCACGACCTTTTTGAATGCCAGAATTCGTCTATATGTTTTGAGGAAAAAATAGTGGAATTTTGATATTGCATTAAATGTCCGAGTAGACTAAGCATGCATGCTTTTCAGTGAAGAATTTTTCAATGCATCATATTTTAAAGAACAAAATTATGTTGAGAAGAAAGAAATTGCATTGATTTTAAACATATCACTATAGAAAAATTTAAAAGAGAATAATCAACGTGCCACTTGCAAGCGAAAATTAGTAAACTCATAACACAAATCAAAGCGAAAATGTCAAATGTGATCTTAATAATCAACGTGCCACTTGCAATCCTTTTCCCAAGAATATTTACATCTAAATTACTATATTGTTTAAGTAAGTATGTTTTCAAAACTGAATTATACTTTTAAAGCAATGTGAAGGTCATATTTCGCAGATTTATTCAATTCTTAAGAAAGGTCAAAAGTTAACAACCCCATTCTTAAGAATTGAATAAATCAACGAAACATGACCATCACATTATTATAAGAAACCTGGTTTCTGAATGAATTTTGTAAGGAGAAAACAACATGCACATCATCTAGCATGCAAAATGTCCACAGTTGGTCTGTGTTGTGCTCCTATTATTTCTTGTTCACAACGCAGCAAAAGTATGTGACAGTAATATACCATTCAACACAGCCATCATTATCACCTCCAAAAATAAGTAAATTTTGAAACAGTATCTTATAATCAATTTATTAGCTTCATGTTTGTTGAGAAATATGTCTCAACCTTGCAAGATTTTTCCAGGAAAATTACAGAATTTGTTTGTGGCAGTTTTCCACATGTTTATGCATTGGAAAAAGGTGTATGAGTTGTCAAAAGGTGCCTTGTACA